>BLKR01006242.1:0-61367 GCA_011170035.1 Teleogryllus occipitalis
ATATATATTATAACCTATTTTACATGATCGTATTTGAATGCTGTTAGTTTAAATAAAAACTGTTATCAAAAATGTTCATGAACGATAATTTAGTTGGGAATACTGTATTTTGCAAAGATCTCAGAAGGACGATCTGAAACGATTATTATTAAGTGAATATATTTACGTTAATGTTCATCCCATTACGATTTGGTTAAAGGAATGTTACTCTTCCAATCTCGTGTTGCTTTCTTAACAACAGTATTGATTCAACCGTTCACTGAGTCACGTTATCTAAATTAGGTGTTCCATTGCTTCGACAATCGATGTATCTTCATCAACATAAATAAGGCACGGCTTCCATTATCCAGGTGGTCTCGTTCTCTCCATAAAAGGTTAAGAAAGGACAAACGTCTACACATTCATGTTGGTTGGTTGTTAGTGATTCCGTGCCCGTAAACTAATTAGGTCACTAGTCCCGTAAGTGTAGTGAATGTGTTTTTCGTCGGGAAGTGGCGGTGATCTTCACCTGCTGGATAGCGAGATCTGACACCGACGTACCGTCGGCTAGTTTCTCTCAACTAGGTATCTCCCACCAACGAGGCACCGCCCCAGCCGGGACAAGCTCTAAGCTCCCGACCGCTCTCCCGACAGCGTAGTGTATGTTAGTGTAAGTGTTTGTAAGGGGGAGGATAGGACAAGGAAGAGGAAGGAAATCGCGCACGGTCCGTTGCCCGTTTGTTAGGGTACTGCTCCCGCATTCGCCTGGTGTTGGTCGGAGAAACCACGGAAAATTACCGATCAGAGCAACCGACCTCTCGAATCCTCCTCCAGAAAGCAACTGAATTCGACCGAGCTGCCAAGCTAGTGTCGAAAATCTTGCCACTGTCGGGATTCAAACCTAGGATCTCCCGGTCAGAGACACTGTATCAGCTGATGCACTGAGTCATCTCTCCAGGTCTACACATTCAGTATCGGAACTGTATTTGTATTAAGGAATATACTTACCTTAACGACTTCTGAGACAACTTTTTCTATTATTTAAATGTAAAGTTGTTTACGACCTTGTGTTGTGTGTGTAAATAATAGTAGAATTAGAGTGATTGCTCCCAAATTTGGTACGAATACTTTTAATCGACAAAGTACCAAACATAACGTATTTACGATTGAAAATGTTGCTCCAAAATGTGTTATTTTTACAAAAAAATATAAAATTCCTTCGGTGTTTTCGCAGTCTAACGATGGAAGCTTGTACATTGTTAAATGAAATACCTAGCAAGGTAACCGAGAGAAGAGAATTGTAGCTGTCTACTTGGGTAGAAGTACGGATAGTAACTACATGAAGAAGTATAACGAGTAGAGATAGATAATAGAATAATTTATTGATGAAATTATATCGAAACAACTAGTGAAAATGTTTATTACCTCTGGTGTGTGATTGTTTATTTTACATTCAATTGCATAATGTAAACTGTTGCTATTTGAGGATGATAACATTTGACAGTTTTCTTTACATGTACGATGTTTACAAAGTTAAGTTGGAAAGTGATTTTAATTGTTTCCAGGCGCGAATGCATTAAGTACACAAGAGATATGATATTAATGGACAAGAGTCATGAATCAAGGACGTGTTAACACTACTTTGATGCTAGAACTATGACAGATCGTATGACTTTTGTAGGGAAGTATGCTTTGTTGTATTGGTATGATATATACATCACCACAAAAAAGCATAGAGGTTAGTGAAGATATTTTATTTTTCTCTTATTATTCGTAACTTAATTATTTACTTAGAAAGGAAGTTAAGTAGCCGGGGGTTGACGGTAGGAACAGGAGAAAGCGGGACTAGGCAATTTGAATTTTTCGCATAACCAGGCAAAGAAAGAGAGATTAATGGTGTTACTAGGAAGCAACTCTATGCAAAGCCCGGAAAATACCAGATATCTAGAACATGATTGTGGTATATAAATGCTCGAGCAATGTATTTATTAAGCAAGTTCGAGAATAAACAATAAAATTCGTTATCCAAATTAACAGAAGTTTTTGAACACGTGAACACTTACCTATAAAGCTAAATTTTACGGACTATTTTA
This sequence comes from Teleogryllus occipitalis, assembly GCA_011170035.1. Lineage (NCBI taxonomy): Eukaryota > Metazoa > Arthropoda > Insecta > Orthoptera > Gryllidae > Teleogryllus > Teleogryllus occipitalis. The sequence goes on from BLKR01006242.1 coordinate 2,073, forward strand.
TAAACCAAAAAAATTAACATTTTCTTCCAAGAATGACAACCTTTTTTTATGAGTCTAAACATGTAAAGGTAGCACCAACATAAGGAAAATAAGTATTCTTTCGAATCATTATTATATCTTTAATAATCTAAATAGATGTTCCTCTCTGAATGTAATGTATTTGAAAATAGTAGATCTGTAAATCATGTCATATCAACTTTTTGTCGAAATATAAGTAGTGATCATGATTTGTAAGATAATTTTCTTTCGTGAGAAATCGAATGAATCATTTAGCATTGCATACCGAGAGACACACATAAATGGGGACATACGGGGAATATAGAAGTGAACGTGCGAGGAATATGAGAGGAATGAGGAAGGAACATGCGGGGAATATATTTTGATTTCATAAAATTCATACCAAAAATATTTCGCTTTAATAGAGAAAATTATCATAAACAGCACTTAAAAGGAGAATAGTATTTTACAAACAAACGCGGAGGAAATTAATGGTCGACTTTGTATTAAAATTGTCCATCAATTGATGAATCCAAAACGATACATCGCTGATTTTTCTTTCTCCTATACATACGTGTATTCGGAGTATAGATAAAGTTATGAAATGCTGCGGAAAATCGATTTCGAGATTTCAACGGAAATGCACGTTTTGGGGTCCCCTGATTCCGAAAAAGTGTTTTTTTCAAAACGTCCGTCCGTCCGTCTGTCCGTCTGTCAGTCCGTGTGTGAACACCACTAGCGCCGATGCGTTCGATCTTTTCCGAATTGAAGAAACCCCTGTCCATCTGGCTCGAATCGAAGATTTGAGATTTTGGAAAACATTCTTTAAAGTTTGGGGATACTTTACATTAAGCCCCATGGACATTATCAATTTCTTTTAAAATGGCTCCTAATTTTTTCTATACATTTCTTGTAAGAATAGAGCAAAATACACTTATAAAGATGGTCTAGGTCTGATTAACACGGTTAACTCTGAATTTTCGAAAAGTTTGAAAGTTTGAATCTATTTCGACGTCTTCCTACAACTACAAAATTGAAGATAGAGATATTTACTTCAAGTAAATTTTGTTCTCCATATTAAGTTATTTCCTTAAAGTCATGTTAATTTTGCTTAAATTTTGGTAGTTTTCGCGCAACATTGTGCGCAATTTGTGAAATTTTAAAAAATAACAAAAACAAGATCTTCCCGAAAATGGCTCCAAATGTTTTCTTTACAATTTTGATAGGGATAGTGCTAAATGCACCCTGACATAAACGCCATATTTCTTCATCCTTTCTTTTATCAAAAGTTACAAATATTTAATTTTTTACTCGTCTCTCACGTCGTTAATACTGACATTAGCGGAGATTTCGTCACAATATTGTATTTATGAGTACATGGTAATTTTGATGTCATATATGTTTCTCTGAAACTCAACAGTTTTTTTGTGAAAATGAGCTGAAAATTCCAATTTTCAGGATAGCGTAATTTTGTCAACAACGGCTCCAGGTTTGTTTTTTACTATTTTCCAACGGTTAGTGCCAATTGCATTGTTTAATACGACATAACGTTAATTTTGGTGTATTCCTTTGTTTTATTAAAAATTACACAAATGTAATTTTTTAAAAATATTTCTCACCCCGTTAATATGTAGTACATTTCTAGAAATTTGTATACATTATTGCAATTGGGAATGGAAGCGTTTCAAATGACTTCAAATGAAGTTTTTCGTAAACTCAATAGATTCCTGTGGAGAGAGCTTCAAATTTTGCATTTACAGTTACGTTTAAACGTCATTTTCTTAAAAACGGCTCCAAAAGTTTTCAATGAAAATTGCCTTTTAGGACAAGGTTTTACTCTTCTCTAATATTCTTGAAGTAATATTTCGATTCTACTATTAGGAAACCGAAAAGTTGAGAAAATTTCAGAAAAATGTAGTACTTGGGGCGGCGATAGATGGCATCTGACAACAGGATGGAGCAATACTGTAAACGCAGTCCACCCAAGGAAACTGAAAAACGTTACTACGAGAAAGTCTGTGCCATTCTGTAACATCACTAGTTTTAACTGTAAGCATTGTTTACATTCCTTACATTATTGCCACGCCTTAGCATTTCAAGGAAAGTGTTGAAGGAAGTGGAATGGAGATTCTCAATTCTTCAGAAACGCAACGTCATTATAATTCACTTAAATGGCTTAAATTAATTAACGTCAAAGTAATTAATCTTAATTGCTTTTGCATAAAATCATTCCTTTTTATACCGAGTTAGTTCTATGCGATGTTTCATTTTGTTGCAAAAATTACAAAAAAATTTGAATTTGGGTAAGCCTCCTAAGGATTTTTCGATTTTTTTGTTGTCGAATCATTTTGTCAATGGAATCTAATTTCACATAAATCACATTATTTTCTGTTTTTTCCCCGCAAAATATGGGAAATGATACTTGTAGAAAGCGAAATTGATTGGTCTATCATAATATACTCGTATGAAATTTAAAACCTTGGACAGCATTCCAGAATAGTATTCTATATCCAGAAGATCAACAGGATAGTTGAATTTTTTTCTCCTTTTAGAGAAAAATCTTCCAACTGGAATTTACCTCATATCTCTGTATCTCATTGTAAACAACATTCATTCGTATAATTCAAATGTCCTTTGAAATGCCTTTTACTCCACTGATATCACTATTGTTTATTATCAAAACGTCACGCGAGAATTTAAATGTCAGTTTTGTGCATTTTCCGGAAATGAGAAATTTATCTCATTATTATCATCTCTCTTCTGCTTCTCTAAATCAGGAAGAACAAATAGGAAAAGTGTCTCTCCTGTCAATCACTTCGCACCAGCGAAACCTTAATTTAGAAGCAGAGTCGAGATATCAATCCGCTGGATGGAGAAAGACACCACGGAAAAAGATCAACACAAGATCAGGTGAGATATGACACTTCAGCACAGGTAGCTGGCATCGTTAGGACCATGGGTGGATTGGGAGTTACGATGACTGGAAGTTTGCAGATTTGGTGCCGGACGCATAATTCACAACACCACTATAAAAAGCGGGACAGGCTTTCCCGCCAGCCAATTACAGCACGTCTGAGTAGTCGCTTGTTAGGGACTGATCTTACTGTGATGTTCAAACATCTCTTTCTGAGAAAAGAACGCTGTCATTAAGATACTTGATTCGAGACAAGCAATCTGATAATTGGTTTATGAACATTTTTTATTCATCTCTATACAATGTTACAATAACAATGCTAATACCTTACAATGATAAAACCATACAAAGCTAATACCATTTAATGCCAATACCACACAATGCTAAAAATACAATGCTAGAAACACTACATTCGAATTGAAATTTAGGTTAATGGAAGACCGTTATCGAAAGGGCAGTAATTAGTCAATAAGCGATTTCGCGACGCGAAAAATTGCTGCATTTAAGGCTAGCGAGGATAAGACCGATAAGACTTAAATTATGAGAATAATAATTTGACAACATCAACTATCATAAATAACATCTTATGGAACTTCAGGCCACATACATCAGAAGACCTTGTAGAACGTTTGAATAAATTTGTCAGACTAAGAATAGAATCCAACCGAATAGACAATAACGGTTCACAAAATGGGAAATCCAAGGATGTATGCATACTTCTGTTGATTCACTGTGCCTTCCAGAATCACGAGATCACTTACGGAAAGCTACGATAACATTCCTCAAACCTTCGGGCTCCCTCTTTCGGCCCCAACCCGTCCAGCGATTGCTGCAGGGTGTTTGCGTTGAGACGTTTCATGGCTTATACGCCAACTGTCCGATTGAGCAGAAAACTTGATTCATCTGAAAGGCCACCTACCGCCACTCAATGGACGTCCAGTTGTGGTATTCGCGTGCGCTTTCCAGCCTTCTTCGCCGATGAACAGCAGTCACCATGGGTGCATGAACCAGGCGCCTGATGCGGAGGCCCATAAGCAGCAATGTTCGCTAAACGCTTGTTGGAGAGACCCTGTCTGTAGCCTTTGGTTCATTTGAAAATTCAGTTGCTATACAGTTGCGTGTCTATCCGCCCGTACACGTCTCCACGGCCGTCGTTCTCCCCGCTATTTATGGGCCGCGGTGCACCAGACGTACCTCGGCGCCTGTATTGGATATCGCCATTTTGCCATGCTCGGTATACTTAACCACGGCGGCAGATGAACACTTAAAAAAATGTTGGCGGTTCGGAAATGCTTACGCCTTTGGTCCAAAAGAAAATGATCATACCTTTTTGTATTTCCGATAAATCGCTCCGTTTTAGCATTGCAACAACTATTGCGCTGTTTTTCGCTTCCAACAGACCCGCTCTATACCTTCCAGTGTTAGTGCTGCTATCTACCGTCTGCGAGGGGTTTTTGCACGTTTACGTGGAACATAGGTGATGGTCACAGTAATGTGACTGGTCTGTGAATATTTGTAGTCTTCTGATCTCTACCTTCGTAACATTCGATATTTCAAAAATTAGGTATGTCTGTTAACGATATGTTTGGGGCTAAGTTTATCCAAAAAATAATGTCATGTTTCACTACTGCATACTTGCTGCGCATTTGCTCGAACACTCGCTTCGGTATGGATGCAGACATTCTGGTTTCGGTATGTGGAGTGCAACACTGACTTCGCGTGGGATAAAGTGGGATAGTACAACAACTGACTTTCGACCTCCATTTTTGGGAGTTGAGCTCTTTCTTTTTACACAATACATGACACATTGACTAGAATCGTGGAGAATCTTGAAAACTCTACCGAATTAAATTGGTTATATAATATTCTGCGTGATTTACTCGCAGGGATTTATGGCATACTTTTATTATACTCTTAGAAATATTAAACTCTTACTCACGCACAGTTCTGGTCTTAGTGCATGATGTATTGCACATTTCAGAGTTTGTCGGTGCGAAGTTGGATTCGAGTTTGTCCCATTGCTCACATTTGTTTTACAGTATTTCAATGTATTTTCACAAATGAAACAATGATAGCTGCAAAATATTGGCACGGATCCCATTAGCATTAGAGAAATTTGAGGTATGTATCACGCTAGAATTGGAACATCTGCTTAATTTCTGTGACAACGTGATGTTTACACAGGTGGAGTACTGTCAGTAGTGTACAATGGACCAACAGCTTTCATGCACATTTTTTCGTGAGCAACACATCTGCATTTAGAAGGGTGCCAGTAACCGGAGCATGAGCTGCGGTTTCTTCACCCCCACCGCTTATTTACGAACTGCTTTTTGCATACAGAAGGAACTAAATGTTATTTTGAAATTGTGTAATTTATTATTGTGGCTTTACAGTGGAGGCTAATTACAATTTATATTGTTGGCTTTGATAATTTAAATACTATAGAAATTATCAGTACTATTTACTATATTTTTACATAAAATTAATATATTTATTTAAAATATAAGTTATAACTATTATTTAAAACCCTAAAGTTTTCGTTTACAAACAAATTTGAGTTTTCTTTTCAACCAAATGTGATTTTTTTAAAATAGAAGGTAGTGGGTACATGATCAATCGCTCTTACTAACTCGTATTGTAGGGTACACAGTACTTTTTACTTTCTCGTATACGTACGTATATACGGAGTAATATACGTAGTATAGAGAAAGTTATGTAATGCTGCACCAAAATCCGGCTGATTTTCGGAGGAAAAAATTCATTGCCGGGTGGCGAAATACTGCATAAAACCAGTTGTTAAATTAAAAGAAAAAATCCTCTAACACATGGTGTAGCCAGAATCCTTGTTTTGTGGGTTCTTGATGCCGGAAATCCAATTCGAAGCAAAACGTTCGTCTGTCCGTCTATCCGTACGTGAACACTACTACTTCCCGAACCACACGGACGATCTTTTCCAAATTGAAGAATCCTTGCCGATCTGGCTCTAGTTGAAGCTTTGAAATTTTGAAAATCATCTTTTAAAATTTGAGGGTACTTTACATAAAGTCCCCCGGACGTTTTCAAAATTTTCTCAAAAACGGCTCCAAATTTTTTCTGTAAATTTCTTGTATGATAAGAACAAAATACACTTATAAAGGTGGCATAGGTCCGATTTTCACCGTTAACTGTGAATTTTCGAAAATTGCAAAAGTTTGAATTTTTTCGGCTTCTTCCTGCAACTACAAAATTGAAGACATAGATTTTTACTTCAAATGAAATTTGTTATCCATAAATAGTTCTTTCATAAAGGTTTTGTAGATTTTTTGAAAATTTTAGTTATATAGATTTTTTCAAAAACGGCTCCAAATTTTTTCTTTAAATTTTTGGTAGGGTTAGTGCCAAACGAACTCTATACCATGACCTAAATGCTACGTTTCTCTATTTTTTGTTTTTTTCAAAAATGAAATATTTTTGACTTGTCTCTCACGTCGGTAATATTTACATTAGAAGCTATTTCTTCACATTATTATATTTATGAGTACATGTGATTTAAATAATGTCAAATAAAGTTTATCGAAAACTCAACCGTTTTCTGTACAAATGAGCTCGAAATTCCGCATTTTCAGAAACGCTCAAACGCCATTGTCTCAAAAATTTCTCTTCAATTTTTTCTAATAGATAGTGCGGTGTGCGCTGTTTAATATGACGTAAAGTTCATTTTCTTGTATGAATTTGTTTTTTTCAAAAATTACACAAATGTAATTTTTTTAATACGTCTCGCTCTGTTATTACGGACATTCTAATCAATTGGTATACATTATTACAATTGTGAGTGGAAGTGCTTCAAATGATTTTAAATGAACTTTTTCGAAAGCTCAATAGATTCCTGTGTAAAAGAGCTTCAAATTTCGCATTTAAAATAATAATTAATCGCCATTTTCTTAAAAACCGCTTCAAATTTTTCAATGAAAACTTCTATTTATGACGAGTTTTTACTCTTCTTTAATATTCTTGAAGTAATATTTCGGTTGTACTGCTAGAAAAGCAAAAAGTTGAGAAAATGTCAAAAAAAGTACTTTGGGCGACGATAGATTGCAGCTGGCCAGAGAATGGAACGAAACCTTAAAGCCAGACCACACCAAGGAAATTAGAAAATTATACTACGAGAAAGTCTGTGACATTCTGTAGCACCTCTCGTTAATAATACATTAAAATTAATATAATCAACTTTTATATACCGTCACTTGTTTATTGCATCACTTTTAAGATTAACGAAGCATAGAATGTTTCTTTCGTTAAAACATTTATGATTTGAAATGCAATGATTAGTGAGTATATTTAAACACATTGTCCAGCAACTGTCTGGCATTTGTTCCTACATAAAAATACAGTGATTATAATTATAAGTAATTTAGTCACATTTTCATGTTAAGGAGAATAATTTTTCAAAAAAAATTCTCAAGAATTTTTCAAAAACGATTCCAATTTTTTCTCTTAGCTTTTTGAACGAGCTAAATGCTGTGGATAACATGACATAAACACTATTTTAACGTATTCTTTTGATTTTTCAAAAATTAAGTAAATTATTTTTACATATCTCTCACATCGTTAATATTTATCTTACTGATATTTTTTACATTATTGTATTTGTGAGTATGAGAGCTTTAATTTTTTTTCTAAAACTGAAAAGTTTGTTCTGTAAAGTTACAGAACACTCAACATACTCAACATTGCGAATTTTCAGAAACGCTCAGGCAACATTTTCACAATATCGACTCAAAATGTGATCAGTGAACATTTATATATAGCACCAGGTTTCATTCTTGTGGTATTCTTGTAGTCATATTTCTATTCTGCAATTAGGAGGCCGACAAATTGAGGATATGTGAAAAAATATTTCTAGATGCCGAAAGGTAGCAGATGGGAATATCGTGGGGCAATATTGAAATTCTAGTTTAGAGTAAAGAAATTAGAAAATTAACAAAAGCGAGAAACTCTGTGCCCTTCTGTAGCACCAGTAATTCTTGTATTCACTTTGGTAACATTAACACTCTCTCGGTATAAACCACGGTGCTAATGAATATTTATCAAAAGAAATTATATAAATAAATCATTATTTTGTTTTTCATTTTTCTCTAAAACACATTGTTGTAATGAAAGCTGTGAGATGTCTTTAAAATAACCAATTATAATTTAGCGATAGACAAGGGAAATAAAAATGCAATTTTTTTATTAATGAGACCTTCCTTAATTATAATACATACACATCACAAAAAATTGTTCACTTTACCGAAATATTACAGGAACGAATCATTGAATTACCATACACTAAAATTTAGATAGCAAAATGGGGATTCATATTAGAATCGTCCGTTATATTTGGCTTATATAATTCAAAATATTAATTCCTACTGACATTAATTTACTAATGAAAAGTAGTGGTGCTGCAGAATGGCACATAATTTTTCGCGCCAGTTAGTTTTCTAATTCCTTCAGCTAGGTGCCAAAACGACATTGTTTCACATTTTCTTATTGTTTCCGTTCCCTAACTGTTGAATTGAAATGTGTCCTTAAAAAGCGTAAAACATATTCCCTCTTAATGCAAAGGCGTTTTTGAGAAAATGTCGTTTGAGCATTTCTGGAAAAGGGTGATGTTGAACTCATTTTCTCAGAGACGTTTTGAGCTTACGACGAACTTCACAAGAAAGCATTTGAAGCACTTGTATTTATAAATGTAGTAATGAATAAAAAAACGCTCGTATTGTAAATATAAACGACGTGAGTGATAAAAAAAACACCTTTATGTAATGTTTTAAATGTCTCAATAACACAACAGAATGGCGTTTATGTCAAGTTATTCTGCACATGAATACAGCACTATCCACACAAAAAGTAAAGAAAAAATTTGGAGCCGTTTTTGAGAATGTTTTGTTTTCAAATTTAATATTGCCCCTCAAAATTACGCGCAAACTATTCGTATTTTTGTTCTCATTTAAAGATATAATTTTGAAGATCAGATTTTATTGAAAAAAAATCTGTCTTCAATACTGTAGTTGTAGGAAGACGCCGAAAAAATTTTGACTTTTTGCAATTTTCAAAAATTCATATATTTCAATGAAAGTGGGAACTGCGACGTTTTACTCTGTCTGAAGAGGGAAAAAATCAAGAAAATTGGAGCCATCATGGAGAAAAAATTGAAAGTGACGTTGACGCTTTATTTTAAGAACATGGGTTTCAAATTTAAGAGCCGCGACATCAGTCAGTTCAGCTGGGATACATCAATTTTGGGGAAAATCTTGCTTACGGCGTAGCCCATAGCGTTGTTCACTGACGAAAAAAACAAACAGATGGACAGAAGATTTGCAGGAAACAAGTTTTTCAGTATCAAGGACCTGAATTCATTCAGGATTCTGACTACACAACGATTTAGAGTAAGTAATATACTACATTTAGGAAAAAGAATGATCATCTTTTCCTGAGCCGGGGATTTACAATACGTTTTTTCTGCCGAAATATCTCCGTTTTTCGCAGAACCTTTACATAACGTTCTGTATATTACATATGTGGTTTAAGAGAAAGTAAAAAGAGAAATGTTTAACGTATTTAATGTAGTTTAAGATGTAATATAACTTGTATTGACTGCATCTAGTCTAGCATGTTATTTAGGAGTGTCTCTACAAAAGGAAAGAGTCTTGTGTGGCACGCTCAACTTTAGTGAGTTGAGCCTTTATTTCTGCTGCAATGTCTTTGCTGTGTAGAAGGTAATATGTAAGAGTAGGTCTGGAAACAATGAACGATGCGCTCGCAAAGTTCAAGTCGCAGTTCCGTTAAAAGAGCACGGACGTACATGCTCATCACAAATTTTAATTTCAATTATTTGCCAAGTTAAACAAAGAAACTCACATAATTTTATCAATTTATATCAGTAAATCTATCTGTCAAACATTCCAAAAAATATTTGAAAATGGATTTTATTAAAACCTTCATTTTAGCATCTTTGTATACTTGTTCTTACGGATGTAATTCTGGCATTTCAAATGTCGAAAAAATGGGAACTCTCCTAATGCAAGATTTTCAATTATAGATAGATAGATTTATTAAAGTTCGCTTTGAGCTAATGCTCGGTGGCAAACATTATTACAACTAGATATACGACAATTACAAAACTATTACGAATATTTACAAATATAATTACAATTAGAATTAGAGATTAATACCCTAGTTATAATTAATTTTGAGTTATCTATATGTTGACTTATAGCTTTTCTAACACTTCACTCCACTTCACTTCACTTCATTTCACTGCGCTGCACTACACTACACTCCCCTCCCCTTCCGTGCCCCCACCACACTACACTTCACTTCACTTCACTTCACTGTATAAGAGACGTGACCATATTATTAATAATAATAACGATTATAATAATGAAACGACTACTAATAATATTAATAACAATAACAATAATAATAATAACAATGATAAAAGTCCCATTATGTAAATATCGGCGATACAGCTTCTAATATATCAAATAACATTTTGTTATATTTACTATAGAACGTTACTATAATAATAAATATTCTCAGTGAAAGTTAATAACGTGGATAAATCTTGCCATATGGTAAGTAAGAACACTGAACCTCAGAAACAAGGAAGTTCAAAATGCCGAATTTAAAACAGGATAGAAGTCCGCGGAAGTCATACGCAGTTTTTAACTGTTTTTTTGACGTAAATAAATAAATAAATAAATAAATAAAGTTCTTTAGTTTGAACTCCATATAGTTTCTTTTCCCACTATATTAGTGCGGTCTCGGTTTCAAACGTCAACCTCGTCATTGATTGAAATAGATGGAGTCAAATGTCAAATGACGCTTGTATCTCATAAGAACGTTTTAGAGGTTGTCAACTAGACGGTTGGTCTCGATTTTCAAGATGGTTATATCGTTTATAATAGCGATAAAATTCTTGTTTTGTTTTACAAATGGGTGCAAATTCCTGATTTCCGAACAAGAATTTTTGCTGACCGAGTGTTCTTTGGTTTTTCTATTCAGGCTCTCAGTTACCAGTCTTGCGTGTCCGAATCGTGACTTTTATTGCAATCATGCTTCTTGAATTATTTCGAACACGTGCGTGTCCCGTATGTCGTAAATATTCGCATGACGTCGCGTAGGTATGACTGTAATGTTAAGAGGGGATATTTTCTGTTATTCTGCTTCAAAAACACAACTTTTCCAACATTACTTGTTTTATAAATCGTTTCTCTAAATTATGAAAATACAATTATTGTAAGTAATATTATAGTTATAACTATATTTAGTTATAACTAATGTTTGTTCTGTATTTAATGTTGAGTTGCGCTACGACATTGAGATCATTTTATATTCTCATTACTTCGAAGTACTTGTTTCTCACACACAGAACGCGTCTTTAAAAACTGCTGCACTATTTAGATTTTTTATTGGTCTGTTCGGTCTCTTAAGACCTTTTAAGGTCATACACCATAAAATTTTCTATACAGTTAATGTAGTAGCATTTTTATCCATTTTAACTGACAATCAAGTAGGCCTATTAAATAATTTCTGAGGGTCACCCAGGGATATTCCTCTAAATATTAGAATTTATTTCGAATTGATTGTTGCTCTTACGTTAATTTTTTTTCACTTTATCATCATACTTCGTACTCTTTGACAGAAAATCTCTTGTTTCAGGTGCCTTGTAACGAAAAAGTGGATAATCCTTGATCAGTGTAGCCTACAAAATATGTGTAGCAAATTAATTCCTTTAACACTTACAAAAATTTTTTATCTGAACAAACTCGAGAAACAGCGAGTTTGAAACGGATATTTTGATTTTTGAGGGCTCTTTACATGAAACCTAAACATTTTCAAAATTTTCCCAAAACGGCTCCTCATTTTTTAATAATCCTTGATCTCGGATAGCGTAAAGAAGTCTTATGAAAATAGCTAAGGATTTCATTTTCGCTGAAATACCTAATTTGTAGTGAATTGCAAATGTTCTTCCTGCCACTATAATATTAATAATAAAGATTTTCTTCCCTAATGAAATTTTTTCTTTAAAGTCATGTATTGAAATAAGATCAGGTAAAACTTTTCGAAAATATGAGAAGTTTTCGCCCTATTTTGCGTTAAATATAGGCAATTTTTAATTTTGATAACACAATTATTTTTCTTCTAAACGACTCCTCTACATTTTTTTCTCGTATCTATGTGATGCTGGTCCAATTTTCGGCGATCTCTCTGTATTTTAGAAAATGCAAAAAGTTAACATTGCAAAATTACAATAGTGAAGATACATATTTTTATACATGAAATCTGTTCTAAAAAATATTTAAAAAGTTCATGTAACTTTTTTTTTGGAAAAAACTAATGGATTTTAAGAAGTAGACAGACATGTGTAGAAGTCATGTGTAGATATGCGTTTAGACCCCGTTCCTGAACTTTCACTCATACTGGGAAATTGTTTTTGTGCGCACAATATTTACTTTATCTGTTCTGTGTGTATGCGTAGACCGTGTATTATGCTTATCCTGTTATATGTCTGTGTTGCAGTATTTGACGCGCTCCTGGCATCCCGCCATAGCAACTATGCCATCATTTGCATGGATAGGCTTGTCACAATAGAGAAACTGACCCTACAGCTTTTGGTGAGCAAGGGAAGTGCTATCACGGAACTTGAGTACTCCAAAGTTCTACTCGATGGGTTCCAAGAAAACTGACAGCAGATCAGAAACTTCAAAGGAAGTCAATCTGTGCAGAATAGTTGGAACGGTTTTCTCATGAGGAAGACGCTTTCCTCTCTAGAATTGTCGCAGAGGATAAAGCGTGGGTTTATCATTTTGAATCTGAAACAAAACGACTGTCTCTAGAGTGGACTCATCCGCAATCACTACGGAAGAAAAAATTCAAGAGAGTTCCCTCTGCTGGAAAAGTCATGATCTCTGTCTTTTGGGACATTGATGATGTCATTCATGTTGATATTTTGCCCAAAGGCAGTACCATCAATTCAAATTCTTACATTAACACTCTGGATATCCTAAAGAAGCGTTTCCAGCGAGCAGTGGCAGATTACAGAAGAGGCTGGGTAGGCTGCAGCCTGGGGCGCGCAATTTTGGCTGATGAATTTCAGTGGATGCAAATTTCATAAGGCAACCTTTGAATGTTTTTGTAGAAATATTACTTTCCATATTTGTAACAAAAGAAAACGTTAAATAATCAAATACATATCCATTGGTATATAGAGATAAAATGAATACAAAAGTATCATATGTTTATTAAATCAATACCGTGATGAGAATTATTTATACGTATACGTACCATCAATGGTTCATTTCTGACGGAACGCGACGGAACGGCGTTTTGGTACCTCGGGAATAATTATTAAATTATAATATACATATTCAGCTACTTCTATTAAATTTATCATTAATTTGAGGACGCGTTCCGGAACCTAAAATTTTATAAATCAAACACTGTATATAATCAATTATTATGCGTACACAGTATTTGCGTCGGTTACAAATATCGGAAAACAATGTTTATTCAAAATATTATAAATAGATTTAATGTTTTAAAAAAAGGAAATTAAAAGGACGCTAAAACATTTGACAGCCTAGGGCGTACATAAGTCCAAGTCAGGCACTGCTAGCGAGTTCGATACCAGAAGAATTGTGCACAAAGTTTTCTCTTGAACGATAACGCACGCATACTGTAACGTTCCACCATTACCTCCGATTTTCTACGTTGTTACGTTCAGTGCATTCCATAAATTCTTTTAAACACATGACGTAGATTCTTTTTAAACACTTTATTACAATTCGTTCTCTCATACACCAATTTCTGTATCTCTCGATATCAACTTCTGAATCAACTTCAACCTAACTATTGTAACACTAAACATATGAGGAACAGTTGTTCATTATTTGTTTACAAACATTAATAAACACATGTAAGTGTATACGAAACCTTATACTACACACCGAGTCCTGACGGCATCAGGATTTTGACTAGCTTCAGTCGAATTCAGACGCTGTCTGGAGGAGAAATCTGGCGGCCGGCCGCTCTGTTCGGTAGTTTTCCGTGGTTTCTCCGATCAACACCAGGCGAATGCCGAAGGAGTACCTTACCAAACGGGCCAAGGACCGCGCGCGATCTGTCCTTCCTCTTCCTTGTCCCATCCTCTTCCCTTACACACACACTTACACTAACATCCACTACACTACCACATATTCCGGGAGACCGGTCGGGAGCTTAGAGCTTGTCCCGGCTGGGGCGGTGCTCCGCTGGTGGGAGAGTCCTGGTTAGGGGGAAACCCCACTAGCCGACGGTAGGTCGGCGCCGGATCTCGCCATCCAGCGGGGGAAGATCACAGCCACCTCCCGAGAGAAAAACATGCACTACACTAACGGGACTAATGACCAAAGCTGTTGACGCGCCCGGAAACACGAAAAAATCAATCAATCCATTATACTACACACGTGTCGCAAGAATAGAAGCACTGACAAAACTGGATTGATCTGTGCTTCCCAATCCACCGCTCTGCCCGGATTTAGTTCTCCCCGATTTCCATCTTTTTGGGCCAATGATTACGCTATTCGCGGAAGAAATTTTGGAGATGACGCCAGGGTGATCCGCGAAGTGGAGGGATGGTTTCCTCATCAGCACAAGACTTGGTGCAGACAAGGCATGCTCGTCCTTGTTTCATGCTGGCACAAGGTTGTACAAGTCGATGAAAGTTATGTGGAAATAAAGGAAGTAGAATAACCATGTATTAATATTGTGTTCAAATTTCGGGTTGTTCGAATAAGTATTTCTGGAGAAAAGGGGCGACATTACTTTCCGACCGACCTTCGAAGTATAAATTATGTTTTTTCATTTAACAATTTTAATTTTACGATTTGTACCACATAGATATATTGAGAGGTTCAATTGATTACTCTTCCTAATACTTGCAACTTTCTCCCGGTACAACGACTGCTAAATCATCCGCATAAGCCACTGTCGTGGTACCTGTCTCCCTTAACACGGCAAGGAGTTCATCCGTTAGGATATTTTTGTTTTATTCACTGAAGAGCCAAAGAAACTGGTATGGTCATGCGTATTGAAATAAAGAGATCTGCAACCAATCAGAATACGGCGCTTCGGTCGGCAACGACTATATAAGACAACCAGAGCTGTTAGATCAGTTACTGACGCTACAATGGCAAGTTATCACCATTTAAGTGAGTTCGAACGTAGTGTTATACTCGGAGTAAGGGAGATGAGGCATAGCATCTCCGAAGTCGCGATGAAATTTGGATTTTCCCTTACGACTATTTCACGAGTGTGCCGTGAAAATCGGGAATCCGGTAAAACCTCAAACCTCCGTCATCGCTGCGGTCGCAAAACGATTGTGCAAGAACGGGACCGACGACGACCGAGGAGAATCATTACACGTGACAGAAGTGCAACCCTTCCGCATATTGCTGTAGATTTCAATGCTGGGCTCTCAACAAGTGTCCGCGTGCGAACTATTCAACGAGACATTATCAATGTGGGGTTTCGGAGTCGAAGACCTACTATTGTACCGTTGATAACTGTACGACACAAGGCTTTACGCCTCGCCTGGACCCGTCAACACCGACATTGGACTGTTGATGAGCGGAAACACGTTGCCTGGTCAGACGAGTTTCGTTTCACATTGTTTCGTGCGGATGGACGTGTACGAGTATGGCGACAACCTCATGAAACCATGGACCCTGCATGTCAACGGGACTGTTCAAACTGGTGGAGGCTCTGTGAATGGTATGGGGAGTGTGCAGTTGGAGTGATATGGGACCGCTGATACGTCTAGATACGACTCTAACACGTATGTAAGCATCCTGTCAGATCACCTGCACCCACTCATTTCCATTGTGCATCCCGACGGATTTGGGCAATTCGAGTAGGACAATGCGACAGCCCACACAACCAAAATTGCAACAGAGTGGCTCCAGGAACACTCTACTGAATTTAAACATTTCCACTGGCCACCAAAATCCTCAGACATGAAAATTATTGAGTATATATATATATATATATATATATATATATATATATATATCCTCAGACCGTGAAACATACTTCACAAATGTGAATGCGAACACCGTTCATGAGAAATTGTGGAAAGTCTTTCGTTTATTGCAGCAGTATTTGCCTGAACTTCATTTAGATGATATCACTGCCTTCCGGAAACGATTTGGCCGATTATGAATGATATGATAATTTATCATTGGTAAAGATTTTGTGGTATTGGAATTGATTGAAAAAAATCGAAATGGCAAATTCGAATTTCCCACACTTCGTTTGAGGCGGTGTCAATAAATAATAAGACGGTAATAAATTAACTTAATGTTACAAAAACGTAGGACCTTGGAAATTTAATTAGTTTATTGGTATTATAGTTTAAAATTTATTAACTGTGTATGATATCTAAGCCATAAATAAGTTGAAATCTGAATAAGATGGAAATTAGCGTTTTGCCAAGAATTGATAAGAAAATATTCGCCAAGCATATATGCCAAACGAATTGCACATTGTTGTTTTGACGACGCCGCATTGGCAACAATGCGTCGCTTGCTTTTATATAATTTGCGGCAAATACTGTAAGTTAAATTTATTTCTGTTTATGATGAATGATTGCTGCTCCTGGCTCGAAATGAATAAAGATATGCATCATAGGCGCTTTGGTTGAATTGCATGTTTTCAAGTGATAGATGAGGTGTTAGTGCAGAAAATGCAATATTTCAATACGTAGCTGTTTCCAATAATACGAGATAATATATACAGTTGTGGCTGTGCAAGAATGCGAGAAAGTATATGCTAGTATATGTTAGAAACTCCATCAGAATGAAGTAAATCACTCGTGAAAATGATCCCCAACCTCTAACTGCACTCATTGAATTCGTATCTCCGAGGCATTGTCAGCTGGCTGAAGAATACAATTCAGGGTGCGACAAGGTCTTCAACGAAACTCAACTGAGTATTATCTCGTAACTTTCCGCCGTTTACCAATCCATTCCTGACACCAGAGGATAAGAGAACAAAAGCAAAGAACGATAGACGAGAACACGGAGGCAGAGAGCGTTTCTGTTCTGAAGTTTGAAAGTGTGTCATTGAACTTTGTGAGTTTATTTTTCTGATCATGGTCTCTTCTAATTTCGTGTGTTTGTGGTAATTTTAATTTCAGTGAACAGATGACTAGAACTTTTTCAAGAACTCAATATTATCTCCAAATAAATAAATTGTGAATATAACAATGGAATGAATTGGAGTGTGAAGAATTTGGGGAATTGTTCTATTAGCAACAGTTGTGACGGATTCTTTTCGAGCTATTTAATAATCTAAAGCTGAAAGTACTAAGCGTTCTTGATAACTCTATTATAAATTAGTTTCTGCAATAAATTCTCTGAAAACACTTTCTTTTTGATTTCTAACAAACTTCAACAACAAAGTATTGCGCATAAAATTTGTTGGAAATTTTTGCGCTGTCTCAAGGTTATTTTATGTCAATCACGGAATCTAAAGAATGAAGCCTCGCCACTAGCTCTGATACCTACAAAATGATAGTTACATCCTAAAAATTATTGATTAGTTATGACTGATCATTCTCTTCAATTTCGTCGTATGTGGTAATGAAACCGAGTGAACAGATGACTGAACTTTTTAAAGTCTCAATATGTTTTAAACCTGTAAAAGAAACCTGTCCCTGAGGTGGATCAACTAGCTGAAGAGGAACTTAATTTTCTATTAGCAGTCTAATTCGGATTTTTTCGAGTTTTTAATATATTAAAGCTGAAACCTTAAGCTGCTCTATATATTCTATTAAAAATTATTTCTGCCGTTAAATTGATGAAAACATTTTTTTGAATTGTTTCTTAACCATAACAGTCTGTATTGCTTTAAAATTGAAAATGTATTTTTTGAAGTAACAATTGGAAATGAGTCAATCAATTTCAAAAAGTCAGAGTGCCTCTAAGTTAAAATAAATTATAAAATAAACAATGATCCAGTCAAAATTTATTTTTCTATTAATAGACGTTTCAATCACTATGCTTATCTTTACGCATGAAGAAATCACACACCAAGATCGAAACTCCTATAATAAAAAAATTAAAATATTCACTGGCAATCATCGTTGAGTTTATAGATGAAATTCAACTTCAATGGATGCAACAACCTTGGGACATCTCTGAGGTCTGAAGTAGTGAAGCGATATCGATGAAATAACATGGATGTTACCAAACATACATGTTCAAAATTAAAACATCAATATTAATAATACATTGGTCAAAAAACCATCGATAACTTTAAATATCCAGGTTTTAAAGCTGGTGTAATAATTTATAATATTAAATTTGCTTATTTGCAATTCAAAATTACTTTATCAATGGCAATGTTTATTAATTTATAATTAAGATTTAACTGAAAATAAAGTTAAAAAGGAATAGCAATGAAGAAAACTAAGCTTGATTGCCCAGGGTCATCTCAAAGGGTCAGTTTTCACTTCGCCGAAGAAAGGTATGGGAGGAAGGGGGAAGGCCCTACGTCCAGGGCATATGCATTGAACGCCTATGAATGTGAAATAGGAAATACTAGGAGAGCATTGGGATCAGCTGGCACGAACCTGCTCAATGAACGTAGTACAAACAGTGTTCTTTCGTTCGAACACAAAATGTAACAGTGGTACTATCAGTTTTTACTTCATATTTTAACTTCTATCAAATTGTAATCTTGGAAATTTTTCATTTACCAACAAAATATCGGGGACAAAACATCGATGTTAAAAAAACATTGACTTTCATTTATAACGATGTTTTAAAACATCGACCTTTATATAAAAGATCGGTGTTATGAAAACCTCATCAATATTGCTATACAAACCTCGATGTTTTGAAAACATCATCATAAATTTCTATAAAAACATCGATGTTTTGAAAACATCATCAATATTTCTATAAAAACATCGATGATTTGAAAACATCATTATAAATATTTTTATAAAAACCTGGATGTTTTGAAAACATCATCATCATTAATATTTCTATAAAAACCTCGATATTTTAAAAACATCTTCATCAGTATTTCTATAAACACTCGAAGTTTTGAAAACATCGTCATCATCATCATCATCATCATCAATATTTCTATAAAAATCTCAATGTTTTGAAAACATCAACATCGATGTCACATGTTATCTCGATCCGTGAAGAAAGCCCTGGGAAACACGGCCGCCGCTGTGCGCGCCTGCGAACCTCGCGGTCTCGGTGCCTCCCGCGCCTGCTCCGAAGTCGTCGCGCGTACCTGTCGCAAGCGCAGCGCGACAGAAATAACCGACGCGACGCCGCGCCGCGCCGTCGCCGCGCCGCCTCGTGCGGGACAATGCTCTCGCCACTTCCGCCGCCGCTGCCGCCACCAGCCCCGCCCCCACCTCCGCCTCCCACCCCGCCTTGAATTTCGCTTCCGCCTCCACCTCCGCTTTCACACTGCCTAGGCATGCCTCCGCTTCTGGCTTCGCCTGTGCTTCCACCGCGCTTGAAATGCTGTTTTTGCCGCCGCCTTCTGCTCTGCTTTCTTCGCCTTCGCCGGTCTCCGCCTTTGCCTGTGTTGCCGCCGCCTCAGCCTCCGTCTTCACTTTTGCCGGCGATTGCGCCTTTGTCTCTGCCTTCCTACCTGTCTCCGCCGACGTTTCACTTCCGTGTCCACCTCCGTTTCCGTCTTCATCTCCGTCTTCCCCTCCATCATTGCATACTCTTTCGCCTTTGCTTCTGCCTTCGCGTTCTTCTCCGCTTCCACCGGCTTCGTCTACCCCTCCGCCATCGCCTTCGCCTTTGCCTTCCCTTCCTCTTTGTCTTCGTCTACTCCTCCGCTTCTGCTATCGCCTCCATATCCGCCTTCACCTACCTCTTCGTCGCCTTTGCGTTCTTTTCCGCCATCGCCTTCGCCTTCATCTCCGCATCCGCCTCCATCTCCGCCTTCGTGTACCCCTCAGCCACCGCCTTCACCTTTCAGTTCCTCTTCCTCCCCGCCCGCCTCCGCCTTCGACTGCCTTCGCCTTCACATACGCCTTCGCCTACTCCTCCGCCACATCCGCTTTTGTCTCCGCCATCGCCTTTACCTACCCGTTTGCCTCTGCCTTCTCCTTTTCCTTCGCTTCCGCCTCCTTCTCCACCTTGCCCTCGCCTTTAACTTCGTCTCAACTGCTGCATTCGTCTCTGCCTCCACCTCATCCCCCGCTTATTTCACCTTTGATTCCTCCACCTATCGCCACCGCCTCCACTGCCGTTTTCGCCTTCGCCTCCGTCACTACTGCCTTCACCGTCTTGCAGATTTCGCCGCCAAGAAAGCCTTCCTCTTCGCCTCATTCTCTGTCCGCGCCTACCCCACTGGCCTTGCCCTTCACCTCGCCATCCCCTTGGCCTCGCCTTCGTCTTTACCTTCGCCTTGCCTCCGCCATCACTTCTTCAGAGGCCACCGCAGCTTCAGCACGCCACCATATCGCCTGCGCCATCCCAGGAGTCCCGCTTCCCTCGGGCGAGAGAAAGACGCGAAGTGAGCGAGAGGGCCACGAGCAGGACGGCAGTGGGGAGAAAGAGAGGGGGGAAGGGAGGGAGGGGGCGGAAACGGAAGCCGACACGGCGAAGGAAGCCAGATTATCACTGGGTGTAGGGAAAGCGGAGAGGGTCAACTCGAGCCGGGTGAGAAGAAATTGTCAGAGTGGAGACATTTCTCTTCAAAATGCCTACCAAGGACGGATCTAGATATTGAGTTTGGGAGGAGGGTCAAGGTATTGTAATTCAATTAAATAATCTTACAAGTAACATTCACGGATTTGATCTCTTCAAATAACTTCAAATTTTGACTCTTGACGTACAAAATTTTAGAAACAAGTTGTGAAATTTTTAGCTGCGGAAACATACAAGAACAGATAGAAACAACACTTGTTTGTTGTTGTTCTTTTTTTTTTTTTTTTACTTTTCTGTAACCACAAATTACGAGTAGAAGGAATTGGAAAGTAAAACCGAGGTCATGCGAAAACATCATGGCGGTAGTGATCAAATGTTATACAAAGTAATTAACTCCTATTTTTGTTAACCCTAACACCTAATTTTGTTATTTATACTCTAAATCTCTACAAAAAACTTTCCTTCGTTTCCTTTTGTAATATTTTCAAATAGAAACGCCAAAGCCTATTGTTTCGATGACCCTCAACGTGTGCTATCGCTGCTTGCTCGCACAAATGCATTATTGTCTAACTTCATTGTTAAACTTACCAATGACTTCGACACCGAATGAAATACAACCTAGGGTACCCTTAATACACAAAAAAATGTTTTTGTTTTTGTTCCTGAAGTATTTCATGGCAAAAATTTGCTGAAATTATTTTGGATGTTTTCAGCATTACTTCGTACCATTTTGAAGCAATTCTAAATATTCGAATTTGTGTTTGTCCTTATTAGATAATTTTCCATATACAGTATACAGGTATAAAGGTCATGATTAGCTTAATTATTTATGATTCGTTTTAGAGACCACATAATTCGCTATTGAATTCATAACTTTCCACGAATTACGCTTGGTGCAATCATTATATTCTAATTAAAATATAGGTTTTCCTTTTCTTTCAGAAAATAATATTTTTGTTTTACAATAACGTTGTGTAGCATAATCACAATGAACTTCGTGGCGCACCTACGGCTGACTGACGCCACCATACGAATCTAACATAATGCCAACATCTCAAAATGCGGACATCTGCACTTCAATTGCATTCAATGCAATCTGTGGCAAAAAATGTAAAATTACTTTCAAATTTAATATTTGGTGTTCCGAATAGTGATAATATATTGATTGATTGAATACATGAAAAGATAGAATAAGAAAATGTATTACTGAATTGATTTTAGCAAGTATACATATTAATTAGAAGGCAGTTCTTTGCGGCACATTTTTTGCTTGCAGATTCATTCGTTCGTTATTTCGTTAAATGAGAACTTTATTCATTCGTTATTACCATAATGAAAGCAACCCAAGTTTGTACGCTACTTCGTCCTAATGCAATTAGTAAGTATCTTTCTTTCTTCCTTTCTTTGAAATACACCGAGTTTTAACCTTACAACACTTCGCCGATATTCGTAATTTTCACCACTACTGTGAAACCTTATGTTATTTGCTATGTCAATGAGTTATCACCAAAACATCAAGTACACTAATCATGGAAGAAAATACTAATATATCTTTTAATCCAAATTATTTGTATTTCATTTTTTTTTTCAATTCTTCACATATTCATAATATAACTATTTGCTTATCTTATTGCCCCAATCGTTAGAATATTCTGGTTAGCACTATTTCAAACTATCTGCCTTACTAGTCATCGAACACTCTATTTCTTTCATTCTCTTCCCTCGAATTAAACAGTATGTTCTGTTCGTACATCAATCGATTGCGACGTTCAGTAGTCAAAACAGGGACACACACAGAGGTCACTGGACAGGTCTCATGAACATTGTATGAAAATAAACGAAATTAATATGAATGAGAATTTAAAATATGGTGATTCTAAAGTGAATTTGTCTAATCCAAAAATGCAGAGTATTAACACAATTTCTGACAGCAGAGATCTGCATAATAATTTTTGAGGGTTTTAATTATGTGGAAGTATGCGTACACAAGAAAGATGTGATTTAATGAATGAACTATTTTTTTCTTACAACTTTCTAAATATACAAAAGTTGGATTCAACTAACACATATCTAATACAAGCTGTATTCAATACGATACAAGTAGGCTACTTACTATGCACCATATTAATCTTCACCTTTCTCCTCTAATATCGACCTCAACTTATCCTGAACATTCCACCTTTCCCACATCCATCCTTCCCTATTAAATAAAAAGGACTTCTCTCCAATATGTGTTCCCAGTCTTCCTCTTCCATCTCGCAGATCCTACATTTTTTTGCCTCGCTATTTAGCCGATATCTACTCGCTCTAGTTTCATTTCCTAACCTATATCTTACTATCTTTCGTCTGTCACTTGTATATTATCACTACACATTCCTTATATTTCTTCTAGATGTACACTCCTTATATTTCCCTTTGACAAAATTTGGAATGTCACCCCAATTAATTTGATTGATTGAAAATGGCGTAATTCGGGAGTAGCGATGAGGATCGAGTTCAACAACCATAGTCAAGCAGAAGACTATAAACATGTTTGTACACTAAACGGAGCTTTCGCCTTGCGATAAAACTTTTGCCAACCCCTTATCGCGGACAACGACCGCACTGAACTTCGTGTTTGGGTACAGATTCTTGATCACACAAATGCACGACCTACTTTTCATGCTAAGAATAGGAACGATTGCGTTCATTTGGGCAAACAAAAACAGTTTTAACATCCAATTGCTGATAATTTTTATTTCATGTGTGTTTACACCAATACGATTAATAAATATCTTCGGAATGAATTGAGATGGCAGTGGAAAACATTACTGGTATAATAAATATTGGAAATAATGGAATGTGTTGCGAAGTACTGTGCTTGTGATTTTTAAAAATTATTTTTTACTTTGTTTGGCATTTTTGTATTCTGAGGTTCCGAACGGTACGTTTTCATGTAAATTACGTAATACAATAATTTTTGTGGGTACGCCAGGAAGGGGCTATTAATATTGTTTTAATGCGTTCAAGAGCTTGAATTGTTTTCACTTTTCTCATTAAGAAGCAAAAACTGTTACATAAATAATTATTTTTGAAAATTATTTAGATGATAGGAATTAGAGGGAATGCAAGCTTGGTGTGTAAATTGGATAAATGAAAATAAATTAAATTAAGTACAGAAATATGACGCATTAATAGAGCAAACAACAATCTATCCTATTAATTAGTGCAATTGTTATTATGTTACTTTTATTACATGTTTTCTTTTACGTGTTTTATTGTCTGTCAACGGGACTATTTGCTCGATAAATCGGTTTCTAATATTATATCTGTATTTACTCTAAAGTTTTCATCAAAACTTTAGAGTGAATGTCTTAACGGAGTGCAAGGATGTAAATAGCCACGGCATGGATGTACGAAAAACGTCCAAGAGCTGTAGAATTCTTTCGATCTGTTAGCATGCGGCGTGCTATTGTGGAGACAGATGGTCGGCGCTGCTCGTAAATCCATTTACTGTCTCGCTACTCCTACAGGGGTCATGAATCAAGGCTCCGGAACAGAAGACGATAGCTCCTGCTCGGCCATGTTACTGGAAGCCGGAAAGAGGAGGCACCGGCGCGCACAAGGTTATCATTTAGATCTACGTCGAGGAGGGCGGGGCGCGCGGGGGGGGGGGGCGCCGTTGTAGGAGTGGCCTTTGATGGACCAATAAACGCCGGCGGGCAGCGATGGACCCTGCCGAGCAACCCACATCTCGCAGCCCTGTACTCCCATCCCGCCTCGGAGTTGCCAAAACGGCGGCATGTACGTGACCGTGTGTATGTGTGCGAGCATCATTCATGCATCGACGGCAGCGGCCGAGATGGCGGGGAAGAGGAGGAGGTGGAGGTGGCGGAGAAGGAAGACGGCGATGTAGGCGGTGGCGGTTCGCGACCGAAGCTCCGGCGCGCGCGGGATGAATGGAAGCTCGCGCGGCGGGACGCGGCGAGGGCGGGGGCGCGGGGGCGGTGCAGGGGGCGCCCGCGACGGCGACGGCGGCGGCGCCCCCGCCTACACGCGGCCGCTGACGCGCACGCATGCGCGACGCGCGCCCCGCCAGCCCGTCCCGAGCGTGCGCACGGCGCGCGGCCGCCATCTTTGCGGCGGCGGAGGCGGCGGCGGCGGCGACGCCACAGTGGAGGCGCTGCGTTTGTGGCGAGTGCGCGCGACAGAGCCGGAGCGCGGCGACCACGACGCCGACGAGGACGAGGACGACGGCGGCGGCTGCGGCGGCGACACGACCCTAGCGCGCGGGGGCGGGGCGAGGCGAGCCCGGGAGGCGTGGTGGTGCGTGCGCGGGGAGGCCGAGGAGACCGCCGGTGCTGGGGGGCTGCGATGTGGTGGCGCCCGTGACCGCCCCGGAGGAGCAGAAGAAGAAGAAGAAGGAGGGCTAGCGCGTGCCGGAGGAGCGGCCGCGACGGGGCGCGTCTCGCCGGCCCGCGGGGCGCCGTTAGGCGGAGGAGGAGCAGCAGGGCGAGCGGCGGCGAGGGCGACGGGCGTGGGCCGAGGGTTCGGCGGCGCGGCCGGGCGGCACGCGCTCACCTCCACGGCGGTGACGACGGCGGCGGCGGCGGCGGTTGCACCGGCGGCGCAGGCGGCGGCGGCGGCGGAGGAGGCGGCGGCGGTGGCGGCAGCGGCAGCGACGGCAGTATGAGCGCGGGGCCCGGCTCGCGGGCGCCCGCCCGCCCCGCCCCCGCCGCCTCCCTCGCCCGCTCGCTCGCCGCGCTCGGCCCCCGCGCCCCCGCCTGCCCCGGCAGCAACAGCAGCACCAGCCTCAGCAGCAGCAACACCAGCCTCGACAGGCGCTCGCCAGCGTCAGCGTCGTCGCGCGTCGGCCGCGCGCGGAAGCCCTTCTTCTTCCCATCGGCGGCCCTCGGCCTCGCCCTCGCCGCCGCCGGCGGCAGCAGCAGCAGCAGCAGGCGCCCTCGCCTCGCCACCCCGCGCGCCTCGCGCCCTTCGCGCCACGCGCCAGCCTCAGCCACTCCCACCGTGATACAGCAGCAGCAGCAGCAGAACCAGCGCCAGCGCGCTCCACGCGCCGTGTAATCGTCTCCCGAACACACGCGCGACGCCGGCCTACATGGAACGCGGGGAAGGTGAGCCAAACAATTGCTTTTTTTTTCTCGTGCTGTGGGTGTGTATGTGAGTGTGTGAGCGAAGGTGCCCGCACGCGGTGGCGCGCTAGCGCCGCGCTCTGCATGCCGGCGGAGGTGGGGGCGGCGGCGGCGGCGGCGGCGGTGGCGCGACGCGGCGTTCGCCACCGCCGCCGCCGCCGCCACCGGCCTGCCCCCGCTGATCGATACTGCCGAATTGCACGGCCCGCGCGCGCGTCTATCTCGCGGCGCCCGCCTCGCCTCCACCGCCGCCACGCGTGTGAGTGCGTGCGTGGGTGCGTGCGCGCGCAGCGTGGTCCCCGCGGAGAGGCCCGGGAACGTTCTGGACGCCGGCGGCGCGGGCGGCGGCGGTGGCGGCAGCGGCGGCCGCCTGTGGGGGTATTTGTTTGTGAAGAGACCGCCCCGCGTATACAGAGCTCGCGGCCGCGCGGTGGCGCGTTCGCTGGGTCGCGCCGCCCGGGTCTTTCCCCCTGCCGAGGGCCCCCGCCGAGCCGCTGCCTCGCTAAATGACGCTCCAGCTGTATACGCGCCCGCCGCCGCCGCACCAAACGGCACGCCCTTTGGAACCGCCAGGACACGTAGCCCGCTCGGGCCGAACGCACGGCGCCGAGCGAACGCGTGTGTGTGGGTGTAAGTGCGGTGGCGAGCGTGTGTGCGGGCCCCAGCTCCACACCCAAACCTTGCTGTGCAATGGGAACAGCGAACGCCTACATTGGATTATTAGTTTCGTGTGTGACAGCGTAAGGAAAACAAACATGTTTTGTTTTATTATGATGATTCCTGTACCTGTGAGGACTGACGTGGGATGGTGAATGAACTAATTGGTTAGTGATGTTAACGGAACTGGAACAATGGTGGACGGAGTCAGCGGGAACCGCGAATATCTACCGCGAATCGGCATTGCCGACCGCAAACTTCACATCGATTGTCCGCAGTTTGAATCCCGGTGACCAGAATTGGCCACCCCACACGCCGGCCCCTTGTGTGCTATCGGTCGCTCCCCATACGTGGGCTGTCGGCCGACGGCTTGTTGACGTTTGGAGGGTTCGTCACACGTTCCGTGCCGGCCTCTACTCTCGCGCCGCCGCGATGCGCCGGCAGCGGGAAGGGCGTCACCCAGCGCCTCCGCCCCCCCTCCCCCTTCCCCTTCCCCACCCCCTTCCCCACCCCCGCCCCCGCTCTCGCCCGCGCTTCCCCTGCCGCCGCCGCCGCCGCGCCATTGATTGTTCACCTGAGTCCGATAAACGTTTAGGTTCGCACAAACAAGACCGCGGCACGACAGCCCTAGAAATAAAACCGGTGATTGCCACCCTAGACGGACGGTCTTCCTGGTGGGATGTGGGGCTAATGTCTCCGGAGACCTCGTATGAGGGGAGGATGACGTGGAGAAAGAGAGAAAACGGTGTGCCATTGAGAGAAATGTGGTTCAGACGTCGGGTTGTAATATACGTACGTATTATTGCCAGAAATACATCAACAAAAACTGGCAGAATTCATGGAAAGTCGTGAAGATAATCCGGTTGTGGGCGCATGTTATTCACAAGCGGTACTAATTTTTGACGATATTTGAACATGCACAAAATAATAAAGCGGTGCGGGTACTATGTATGAAATCAAACGCATTTTCAAAATTAAAAGCCCGTAATTTTACAGTTGATCAAAAGATTTAAAATATTTTGACTGCATGGCCTGACTATTTTGTTATTTTTAACGATAAATTCGGTGTATTCATGTCTACAATGTATACGTTTATAACGTTGTAGAACAAAGTTGTTTTTAATACCTTTCAATAAAACAGTATTGCAGTTTGCATATCGTTTCAAAATTGTTATTTTCCTAACATGATAACAGACATATTAACATGATAACCGACATTCGAGTAGGACAAAATATACAGAACAATCGTCAATAAATTTGCATGCATTGTCCGATCAAAATAATTAATGGATTATTTTCACATTCATTGTCGTATTGACTACGAATTGTATTAGTGTGGATATCATACATAGCCTTCTTACAAATACACATGATATTTATATTTCCCTTTTGCTGAAATGTCTCGAATAAATTGAAAAGATTTGGTTTTATTCTTAAAATTACTGTTAATGAGACTCTTATCAATATGAACTCATATATGTTAGTTGTTGATTGTAAGATTCTTGGGAATTTCATAATGGTTACAGCTTTAGGATATAACCCCAAAACAAACTGAGGGAACAGACAAAAATAAATTCAGGGTTTGCATTGGCACTTGAAGCATGTTGAAAGAGAACAAATTTCACCAGCAGCATTTACCTAAGAAAACTGAAATAAGTACCTATTTACGAAAACCGAAATATGCATGCTGCTAGTACGTTCTAGGACAAGTATGAAGATTATTTTTAATGGTAAACGCATATAATATATGCGGTTGGTTCTAGATTATTAATTTAACGTAAAATATATTCAAAATCATATATCATTAGAGAATAATAACATGTACTTGAGGGTTAGAAAGAATAGAATATCATCTTATGGAACTAAATGGCTTTATTAAAATTTTTGTTACAGATTATTTTATAATCTTTGCGTCATCAAAAATGTATTATTACGTACCTCCATAATATTACTATTATTTTATAACATCTCATTTATTTATAAAATTACTACTAAGGAATTTAAATTTGACGTTTTCCATAGATACTAGATTTTATAAATACTTGGTTGGAATGTAAAACCTCCTCTACGTATTCGTAGGTTAATCCAGGTATACGTGGTCAGGTCTCAAATATTTTCGAGTAGCGATCAAAGGGAAATTGGAGGATTGAAATGTTTTTGTTTCTCCATTTTCCGTACATGATTTCAAAAGTCTGAGAACGTTCTTGAGATGGAATAATTAAACATATGATCCCTTGATTAAGCTGATTGATTTTAAACTAGTTTGAAAGTTTTTTGAGGAAGCGAGTTCGTAATATATTACGTTGACGAAAAGTCATCGGTATTTAAATTTTAACTAATATTGAACGAATTTTTCCCGCTACCCAAGAGGAATATTTGAAATAAGAAGCCACCAACCTTGGGTCGTTTCATTGCTGATTATGTTCCTTCCACATGGTATTTTCAGAGGTGGCCAAATTATGAGAGTAGAGGAAGTTAATGAGGCAAAAATGTATCTACGATCATAGATCTTTGTGAATAAATTGTGAGCACAGGTTTCTAATGTATTTTAAATGTATATCATAATTTCCATATTTATTAGGAGGCATACTGAAAACCAAAATCAATTAATTTTTTCAATTTCATTTTGCCAGATGCGAATGAGTTGTTTTAGTGGTCTAGCTCGTTTTACGATCTTCTTTTCGTCAGTTTATTTTAACTACAGATCAAACATTTTCTATGAGATTCATGTCAAAGCTATTTGCAGCCCATTGGAGCTGGCTCATCGCTGTCTTTGATGTTTTCCAACATTCTTTCTGGTATGGAAGGGAGTTATACATGAATATGTTTGTATTTTTTCCAAGTCACTCTTTTTAGAGAACCTGTGTCTTTTTCGGATCTCCAGGTATTGATCGTGCCTCATTAAATCATTAAGTACTACATATACATTTTCAGTATCATTGACAGGTTTCAGTATCATCACTTACCATTACTTTTGTCAGGTAAGTGATAATTCATTGAGAGAAGGAAAAAAAAATTAATAAACAAGTGGAGCAGCAAAGCTGTCGTACACATCTTACAACGGTGCAACAAGTTATATAAAAATTCAGTTTGGTTGAGTAACATTTTCATAATTTGAATCACAATTTTATGTGAAGACTACAGATTGTTCGGTTACATATATTCGGATAATATGCTATATGCACTTAATATAATTTAGTTAATCACAAAATTATGATTATCCAGGCTATTCTTGAAGGCATTCAGAGTTTTCGTTTGAATAGTCAGCAGGAAGTGCATTCCATACATTTATAATCCGGTTGACAATAAAGTGAGAATATTGTCCTATCCTTGGTCTTTCTAACATCAACTTTATTGTATGTCCTTTAAGCCTAGATTCCGTGGCTCTTAAAAACTGTTAAAGTTAGTAATTTGGTCACATCGGTATATTGGTACATTATTATTATTATTATTATTATTATTATTATTATTATTATTATTATTATTATTATTATTATGCTGTAGTGTGAAGGAAGAATTGTAGGAGCAGTTGGGAGGCAAATGCGGTCAGCTTGGAGCTTAGTGACACGGCTGGTGCACGCAGATTGATTGCCCAAAGAAACTGAGTAAGCGCTGCCAACATTACGCCGTTGAACGCAGTCCTCCCGGATAATCACTTGGAGTTTAATCTCCTCACGCTCAAGGCTCGTTTAGCGACGTTCTGCCAGAGTTGGTATGCGTCAGTGTTGTCACGAAGGCGAAGTCACTGTTGTTTTCTTCCCTCGTTTGTTGCGACTCGAGAAATCTTTGTTCTGCTTTCCGAACTGTTTTGGGTTAGTGTGTTTGTTTGCTCCCAACACGAAAACCGATTGCGTTTACCGTTCAGGCACACCAACGTATTGTTTTCATTTTATTATAGGTCAGGCAATTATTTGTTCTTCTGTCTTTCTAACCTTACACTTAATAGATTTGACGATATTAACGTCAAATTATTATAAAAATTAATTATAAAAATTATTATTATTATAACAATTAATTATAAAAATTAACACTTAATGTTCATGTCACAAATCTTTGCCGTGAAACTATTTTTTCTCAGATGGAATTGTTTTGAAATGACCATTAATTGCTCACTTTTTTTGTATGAGACATTTGAATATTTGAAGTATACAATGAGTGACATTAATTTGTTGGTTAATTTTTTGTGTGACTATTTTGCACCGTTGAGAAGACATTGCAGAAGGAGCTCTTCAGGGTTTACCAGTTTCGTTTTCCAATATCACGAGACAAGAGAAGAGAAGCAATTTTGCCCTTGCGATGTTTTTCAAGATGGCGCTACGATTGTTACCGCTTTTGTGCTTCTCTCCATCCAATAACTGAAAGTGGAAGTTTCATACGCTCGCCAGCTTGAATATAGCTCGTTGTCTGAACCGTGTAGTCGGAGTGTCAGAACGCTTTGCATTGTCGCAGTAGTTGCTCCATATCCTCAACTTGGTCCGCGAGACGTGAGAGGAAACAGTTCCAACGAGTTGACAAGGAGTGATGTGTATAATTGTCTAATGCACTAGATGCTCCCTTTGTGTGTGGAGAGGTTGAAGACGGATATCCTGGTTAAAACTTAAACGCTTCGCCCTCCGCGGGTAGTGTGGTGCTGAGTTCCTACTTGCTTCTCTTTTTGTTTTGATACCGCTATCGCTTCTTTTTGTCTCTCGCTGAGTGGTTGGAATGTTTTTGCTAGTAGGCAAACAGTCGGAATATTTTATAACGTTGTTGTGAGAATAGATGAAGGAAACATATTCTCCAATAAGTTGTTATATAAGGCGTTGCAAAATGAATGCTTACGCAGTAGGAGGCCGTGAAAGAAGTTCGTGACAGAAAATGTTTGCCAAAGGAATTCTTCCTTAATTCCAGTTTTCATTTGTAAGCAAATAAATAATAAAATTATTGTGAAAGGTATACAAAATTTAGAGTTTAGTTTTCATTGTAAATCTCTTACGTAGTACGTATATTATTAGCAAGTCATATTGAATCTTGTCTCTATTTAAAGGCAGTTCATTGTAAGAGAAAAGAAATGGCAGTGTTCAACAAAATGAACTCCATTTAAAAAAGATGTTGTGAGTCAATTAGATACCTTTCATTATTCATTTTTAAATCTCAATTAGACCAATTTATTGCAAAGATTCAAACTATCAAAAATAATATAACAATACATTATTTGTAATGTGGCCACGAAGATCTCAGGAGACATTGTTCTTTGTTTTTCATCTGACCACTCTTTGCGTATAAAAGTTATTTTTATAAAGTTTCATTCATGTACTTGTTGAATTAAACAAGAATTATCTTTTGTTTATCGTACTTAATTTGCCTCTTCCACTTGGCAATGTCTTTCAAATCTCATGACATAACACACTAGTGTTCGATTGTCGCAATATGAAGTCTCTGGTTATTATACCCGCTATTTCTTTCTATTGTCTCGGCATAATATGTTATTGGAGAATGAAGTAGCGTATTTTCATTTCCTCATCGTAAAATTCAACCTGACATGAGAAGTACTGAGGGAACGAGGAATGTCTCGACTAAGCAATAAATAAATTCGAAAAAATATTTGTAGATATTTTGTAACAGTGAACACAAAGTTACGTATAACTGTTTTAAAATTAAAAGAAGCAAAAATAAAATGATTTCAAATCATAAGTTGATATTTGTTGTCTGTGCATTGTACTAGTAAAAATATAAATGTCAATGTGTACAATCATCTTTTGCACACATTTTGTGACGGTACACGGTGCACATCCCAGATCCTCTCCGTAGATTTCTTAGTGTTGTGTGCCTTACAATACAATACCATATTTCTTCATTTCATGTTCAAATTTTATTTTTGAATCTTTTATGTAGCTTCTTAGAGTCTTAATTTTATCAACTGTTATATCCTAATTTACTATATTCGCGGGTATTGTTGAAGATGATACATGATTTCTTGTTCACAAAACCTCATGGCATGTCAAATTATTTTCCGACATTGAAGACCTAAAGCTGACGATGTAATACGATTCAAATTTCGTGTCACTAATGTACACTGCGTATATTGCTGTCAGATGTGGCAAGTATTCGAAGATTAACAAAGCCGGAGAAACATGTAATTTTCAATTAGAAATACTGAGGAATGCCGCATCACTCTAGAGGAGATATTGTGTGAAGTCGACCAGCTGGCAGAACACAGACAAAAACCTTAAAAAATAGCATATGGTAAAGCAAAAACCTTGCACTCCACCATCTGCGCGGTGGGAGACCAATGACTCCATTGAAGGAGGACGCTATGAGAACATTGGCCACAAACATTTCGTTGGGCGAAAGTAGGTATACTAATATTAAAAACATTGCCAAAATAAACTAGAATAAAGGTAGTTCAAGTAACTCTTTCATTACATTCGATATATCTTTTAGGAAAACAGTAAGAAATTCCTAAACAGTAAGCAATTCTTAATAGAAAGAAACGAGAACAATTTTTAACTGGTGGCCTGCGGAAGCAATAATGCTTTACAAAACCATACAAAAATATTTTCCAAAAAGTAGTACGCACACTGCTCAAGAACAAAAAATAAAATTGTACTGTATAACACTGAAAAAAATTAAATCATTTAACGAAAACAGACTTTATGCGTACTGTAATAACATGGTACAGTATAAGCAGATAAATAGAACAACAGTTCTTTACATACAAAGAATTTCAGAAACATTACTATACATAACGAAGCACGCGGAAAGCAAATATTTATAGCGGGAAACCCCTTGCTTGGAACCTTGCTGACACATTACTCCAGATGTATCGCAAACAGGAACGCGTTGAAAACGAAAATTCAGTCGATATGTGCAGAAAGAGAGTAGGCGAAATTACACAATCATGTATTTGCAATTTTCACTCAAAATGGAAACTATTTTATGTTTCTGTATTTTTATTGAGTTCTTGTGTATCTAACGAAACCTTTGACACAACTTACGTAGCTGGAGATTGCTTAGTTTTCTTTCAATTTCAGGAACATTGGAAATTAGTACTACAGATGACTACGTTTTCGTAATAACTTTACGGAACCATTTTCGTCAATTATTTCGCAGTTTAATATTGTTTTGGTCCTCAGTTATCAACTTTCTTGCCACTGTCCTTCCATTGATGTAATATTTTCAATATCAGTATTTTTATATATCATTCAGGTTGACTGGAACTATTTTGAAGTAATCAATGGAAGAAAACCGAAGAATATCGTTTCTACGTACCAGAATCACATTACTGTTCTAACTGCTCACAGATTCCTTAGTACACCCAATTGAATTTTAACCAGATTTATATTTACACAGCGAACGAAATAGCTTCACTGCGATTTATTGAATTAATTGAAAATAATTCATTGCCAGTTTGTTAATTTACTATTATTGTAGTATACGCTCATTCCCAATAGAATAAAATACAGCACAATTGACAGTTGCAACTAATACATTTTTTAGTCAAATAACTCAAAACATCATTTGTTTTTTTTATATCCAGCCAGTATTGCTTTTTTAAGAATTATTTGAGCATTTGAGGAAATGCCAGGTTAAAAAAGTTTTACAAATTAATTCACTTTATTATTCCACAATTTAGTTCTTCTGCTAATGAAAAGACGTTATAAATCTCTTGGTAATAAAAATAAGAGGATTATAACAATGACGACAAAAATAACTTGCCATTGCATTCTACACCCCACATGTCATTCATGTTTACACTTAGAATTTGATATGCGTTACCTGAACATTGTATATTTATATTATTCTAATCCTATAAATTGTGAAAGTGAACTGCATAATATTATTTCGCTGGGCCGACAATATAAGAAAAGTAGGACGAAGCGCGCAGAACAGTGGCGGCCGAACATGTTAACCCCGCAGGGGAACGCGCCGAAGAAAGAAAGAAAAAAAAAGCGTCGGGAGAGCAACGCACCAGCAAAACAGTGAGGCGCGAGCGAGGAATGCCTCTCTGTATACAAAACGCGGTCACACTGGATGGCAGGCGGGGACGCGATGGGGGACTGGAAGGAGCTAACTGTACTCGCCCGAGGCCTCCAAGCTTAGGCCTGCGTCACACGGACGCTGTGTTGACGCGCGTCACCTTACGCTGACGATGACAGCTGCATCGACGCGCGTGGATGCCTGTACATACGAGTCACTTAACGCTCGTCGTAGATTAACACTGTGTCGTACACTGTATTACATGAGAGCGTTCGTGTGCCGTTTCGGGTAAGATAGAATTCTAATCTACGACGTGCGTTACGTGACTTTTGTGCGCAAGTATCGACGCGCGTCGATACAGCCTACCTCATCAGCGTTAGGTGACGCGCGTCGACGCAACGCTCAAGTGAAACATGCCTTGAGACCGCTTCACGAAAGCCCGCGAACGCGAACGGCAACGCGAACGAGAAACCAAAGTTGAAAGACGGGCATCTCAGCAGGCATTCACAAAGCGACGGGAACGCGAAGCTTGACGGGAACGGGAAGGATGGTCGACATTTGTCTTGTCCCGGGAAGCCTCTCGACCAATGAAAGCGCAGCAAATGGCGGTGTTTTCCAGCTGTTGAGCGCGCGGCACTGGTCTGGAGCGGAGTTGAGAGTGCAGTGCGAGGTTGAGGTTGAGTGTGGATTGGCAAAGTTACTGTTTAAGCCGGGTTTTGTTAGTAATTGTTGAGTTGTTTAGTTCTTTTTATTATAAATAGTGTATTTATTTTTCTATTAGTCTTAATACTTATAATTAAAATCCCCCCAAAATTATTTTCATATATTTCGTTGAAGTACATTGAAGTTGTTTTGTTTTTTGATAAAATTTTAGTTAGTTGTATTTTCCGTAAGTTCGCAGAAAGTTAGTTTGTAGTTCTTGGATTTTTTCGTTCTCAAATGGCAAATCAAAGAGTGAACAGAACAGTGTAGCTAGAAGAGCAAGGTTTTGCCAACTTTCTTAACGTTCTCTTTTTTTGCCCCTACAGGTTCATAGCGCTATTCCTCTTCCGTTAGCGTTTATTGTGAAGTGCACGCATCTCTCGCCTTCCTATCCTCGCCTTGCGTTGCCGTTCCCGTTCGCGGGCTATTGTGGAACGGCCTTCAGACTTCGCGCCTTTCAGCTGTGCATTTAATTAGGACGACCCGTGGTGCAGAAGTCTTCAACCTCGGGGTGGCAGCGTTCAAATCTCGGTCGATCCACAGGAAGTTTCTGAGGCACAAAGCGATTTCATGACAGGTTTTCTGGAGGTTCTTTCATTTGTTATGACCAAATCATCAATCCTTCAACATCAATCGTTTCACTCCAGGGCTGGATATAGGGCTTAGTAATGACATCGTATCATCGCGAGATATGTGCATTTAAGACGGTTAAGGTGTTTGAGGCAATTAAGGGGAAGTAGATATTCTTCAAAATCTTGATTTCTTTGAAATAGGGGTAGGGTTTGGCAAGTACGTAAAGAATTGTGTAAATTAATTTGATTATTTATTAATATCTTTAATCTCATATTTCAAAATTACTAAATTGGCCTTGTTTCAATTTCATACTAATTTGAATATACACAAAGCACGTGCTACATAAATTCAATTTGTGCAGTCCTAGGTATTTTTGTTAACATTTTGCCAGAGTAACGTTCCAAGAGTTCTGACCATTGGAATACCAATTTCACCTTAAGATCTGCATTAAATTATGCATAGTAATTTTGAATGAAATGTGATTTAAATTAATTTTGGTTAAAATTAAACACATTATAATCTTTTTCATTTAAAGCTATCTTGCGTAAGGATGTAGAAAAGGATCCACTCAAACTTACGTGAGGAGAATGGAGGTACCAACAAGTATTGCACCTCATCTTCTGGGTCAATAACCTCCATTTCGATCTGATTTTTCGTCCAGTTTCTCTGATACTTTGAGCCAAGGCTGAGATGGCCCCTTGCTTTGCTTCTGGACATAAATGTAGCTTCATTATTTGTGTACGTTTTCTTGTGCTTTTTCGGGAATGTAGATATTCGAAAAATCGTATTCCATTTTATCACGGCAGTAAGTCTATTCCTTCACGTAAATCACTAGTGAAACCAGCCAAAACCTATAGTTGATTAGCCTTTGCAAATAGTTTTTTATATGGGAGGGAATATTTTCATAGCCATTCTTCCTAAAAATGCTCGTTGCTATTTGTATTAATAATTCAACTTAATATGAATATGGGTTAAGACATCCCAGATCTCAGAAAACTGTACACACATTGAACTTCTCCTCATAGGACGACACAGTTTTTACCGTTTTTGATGTTAAATGAATAAATAAACCCGAAATTCCTCTTTCCTACCCTTACCTCTAATTGATGCACATTGCACAGCCCCTCTAGAGGCATGAAGCAACATTTCACCATTAGATGTCCTCGTGATCCTGAATAGTTAAATATTAATATTTGTTCTCATATTTCCTTGGCGAGTTATTTTGTTAACTGGCAGTACAATGTAGTAAAAAATCATCATATTATTTTAAAGGATGACGAAAAAGTATCCATTATATTGAAACTCGTGTGCTACTAATTTTTCAACCATCTCCGGAAAAAAGTATTATTAAAACATACGACATTTTGTTCATTTACTAATTTGTGTTTAGATCCACTTCATCAGGAAACTTGATGTTTATGATGGATAAATGGCCATCAGCTTTTTTATCAATGGATTGAAAATATTTTTCAAAGTGTTTCCATGGTAACAAAGGTTGAACATTTCTTCAATTTTTAATATTTGAGCTCTCATCCTCTTAATAAATATTTACCGTAATATTCACAATATAAGCAGAAATGGTTCTAAAACATAATATTTAGGAAACACTTCAATCCATACGATTGTTTTTTTCTCATTACTCCAATACAGTGAACTCATTTTAATGCTAATTCCTTGAGGAACGAAAACAGGTCGAATGATCAAAAATTCTAATTAATAAAAGCATGCATTGTTGATGAAAATTAATAAAACAGTTGGTATAAACAAAAATAATAACTTTCAATAGAACTTGTCTTAAAATGTAATTTGTGCATTGTCCATGATGCATAGCATTCTCTTTGCGCTAAACAAAAATAAGAAAAGTTAAAAATTACATCTCTAGGAATATTCTTAATTTCTTTTCACAATTCGTCCTACAGGAAGGACTGCTTATTTAACGAATAGCTGTCTTATTTAACGAGCAAGTTCCTGATTTTATTGGACCAGCTTGTTTATTTTTAAACAATTAACAAAATCTTCTATTTCATTTATTGCGAGAAACATGTCTTCATTAATACTTACTTGAAACTTAATATATTTTATTGAATTCTCAATCATATATAAAGAGCTTCACACACGAGCTCATTTTAGATAAATCCTTTTTTTTACCGACAATAAGAGTCTTACAGTGAGTGGTACAGTGAGTTGCCAACAAAATTTTCCTACTTGATTAAATTTTTTCGTCAGGT
Organism: Teleogryllus occipitalis; assembly: GCA_011170035.1. Lineage (NCBI taxonomy): Eukaryota > Metazoa > Arthropoda > Insecta > Orthoptera > Gryllidae > Teleogryllus > Teleogryllus occipitalis. The sequence goes on from BLKR01006242.1 coordinate 39,931, forward strand.
GACTTTGAATAATCCGGTTAAAGGTTAAACAAACTTGAATTAAATTAGAAATGTTACATTTATTTTGAATTTTGAATTGAAGAGAAATAAGGATCTGTTGTAATTACCCAGTAAGTCAAATTATCTACGCTCAAATTATATAATCGACTGTATTGATATTTTAGATTTTGTATTGGAACGAAAACTTACAAAAACAACGCACGTCCCGTCCCGCCTCCTTCACTCAGCGTCCTCCGTTCAAGACCCTCGCCCCTAGTACAACTTCCCTCGTATCACGTTCCACGTGCCTCGACTCTCGTTTCACAACCCTCGAGTCTCGTTCCATAACCATCGAGTCTCGTTCCATCTTCTCTGTTCCTCGTCCCTCTTTCCTTGTTCTTTCCTTATTCTTCTTTCCTCGTTCTTCTTTCCTCGTTCTTCTTTCCTTTTTCTTTTTCCTTGATCTTCTTCCCTCATTCTTCTTCCTTTGTTCTTCTCCCCTTGTTCTTCTCGCCTTGTTCTTCTTCCCTTGCTTCTCGTTCCATGTCCCTCGTCCCTTAACCGTCGTTCCTTGTCCGTCGTCCCTTGTCCGTCGTCCCTTGTCCGTCGTCCCTTGTCCGTCGTCCTTTGTCCGTCGTCCTTTGTCCGTCGTCCCTTGTCCGTCGTCTCTTGTCCCCCTCTTCTCTCGTGTCACGTTCTTAGTGTCTCGTTCTCCGTCTCTCGTTCTTCGTCACTCGTCTCTTATTCCACATACCTTCTCTAATTTTGCGTCCTTTACCCCTCGTCACTCGCCATACACCTTCGACGGTCTGATGAAATGATTCGCGCCTCAGGAGATTCCATCGTCCAATGAAACGATGCTAACTCCAACGCATTGTACGCTGACATCGGCAGCCTTCTTTTAGAATGGTTTTCGAAAGAGCTATATTAGCGCACGGATGACTTCGCAGAGTTTGTGAGACCGAGTTGATAGTTAACAAAAATATATTAGAGAATAGTGTTTGTGGGAAACGGTGTAAGTGCCAAAAATTATGATTTTATAAGGTTAATCGATTTTATATTTTTAATGGAAAATGTTCTATGTTATGTTGCTAATATTGTCCAAAGAGACGGATGATCCATGCTGTGACATTCCTATCTAATAATTACCAATAGAATGCTTGATATGACCATAAATGTTTCCTCGAGAAACGACATAATTGCCAACTGCTCTGCACAGCAACTGTTTACATATTCAGTGCAATTTTTCTTCGATTTCTTGATTGCATTTATTTAACATAATTATCAATAACTGAATCAAATTACAAATTCTAATTCTGTGAAGAAGAAGAAGAAGAAAGTAACCTAAATAAGGAACTGAGTATCCACGGAAAGGCTTATTTGGCACTAAAAGGAAAATATAGATCTGAAAAGATTCCAGCTTCAGCTGGTGTGAGTAGTGATTTTATAATATGAAAATGTGTTCTTTAAACCGAATTCTGTCGTTATTATGTGTGGTCCATAACATAATTAATTGTACAGGACTTAACAACACAAAACTAGACTAAATCAACACAAATTTTCTTGTACGAAAGCTGCAAATTCAAATTCAGGATAATTCATTTCAGGCGAAAAAAAAATTTAAAAATCACAGCAGCGTTTTACGCATATTCATAATAAATAATTCATTTACAGTTTTGGCCTCAGAAGAATAGATTCCCGCAGAAAGTGTTTTTCGCATTTTTTCGTAATTCGTCACAACCTGTATATCACAGTAGCTTTCTGCGCATTTCCAAGACTCAAAGCGCAGTTGTAGATTCAGAAGGCCATAAGCTTCATTTGTAAGCAGCGAGAGCACTGCATTTGTGTTGGCCGGGAAACGGGCTAAGGTTCTGACACTTAAAATCGGACGCGATCGCAGACATACGCCCGACACAAGGCTGCCCTAATTTGAATGATGATGCATAAACTTCGTTTGGATGCTGCTTGTAACAAATCCTGCCCATTTTCTTATTTTGTGCAACCACGATATTCTTTTTATCCTCTTCCTCTTTTGCCTTCAGTTTTCCCTCGTATTATCAGTTGAAGGTGGTAAGTAACTGTTATTTCACAAGATCTCCTAGACGGCTGATTTCTTCCTTCCTTTGTTTGATGTTTTATAATAACTATTGATAAACCTTTATGCATTCTAGAGCTTCATGTTTTAGAGCTACACTTCAAGTCAAAAATATTTTTTAAGCATCCTACGATTTATTCACATTTATAACATTTTGACTTAGGCTTCTAGACTTTCACAGTATAGTTCAATAATATACGAGTGTCAGCTCTTTGAACTGATTACAAAAGTGTTTCTGGCTCATGAAAGAAAATGGAAGGCAATCGATATTTCTTACTTCAATTTTATGAAGATTTTAAACTGTAATCTGAAATTTGTTATATTGAATTATTCCGTAATTCCAACTTCGTTCTTCATCAGATCAGAGATCTCTCCAGATCCGAAGTTCCATTATATAATGCACTTCATGTAACTTCTGGTTTTGTAGGTTTATAGCTAGGTGGCGGGTTTTGATGTCCTAAAACATCGCCAAACATTATCAATAAAATGCTCTTAAAATGCTTTAAAAATGCCCTAAAACCAAAGAAAACTGACGTAAAAAAAGTGATCAAAACTAGTTTGGATGAACAACTCAAAGTATTGGATACGTTACTGATGTAATCGAGGCACCTTCCATTCGTTCGAGTGAACTCAGCTTGCAGACCTATGGTTTGGACTGTTCTTTACCAGGAAACCTCTGACTAGTTATCCGGAAATCAGCCGAACTGGCAATGACACTGATGTACGTCTCAAGAATTACATACTCACTGTCAAACCAATTTCTGAGCGAAACAAATGAATAGGCTACTGGGTAATTCTGTGAAGAACACTTGTTGCATCTCGTAAATATTATTTGAAGCAAGTAACATAAAAAATGACAATAAAATCGATTAAATCAGCAAAAACTGCAATAAAAATGACGGAGAAAGGTAGAAAGTGACTTATTAGCCGAAATCGACGAAAAATGCAAAATTATGCTCTTTAAAAATGGATCATTTCCTTTAGTCATGACATAAAATGAATTACTATACTAAACGACATTGTTCTAAAGTGAAAAGGAAAAAAGACATTTCATTAAAATCCGCCTCCTACACTTCTCCGAGGATTTTCCCCCGAGGACACTTCTCCGAAGTAGCCTCCATAAGCAAGTGTTTTCACAAGGCACGTTCGTCCATGTTTTTCCGTCTTTTGAGGGGCGAATTAATGCCCAAACAGACTTAGCACATGCTGTGGGTCTTCATGGGATAAGAGTTCCCAACAAAATATTGTTCATCATTATGTAAAAAAAAAATATTTCAATATTATTTTTTTAATTTCCAAAAGTTGAAATTTATTTTTATGCTTCTTTTGTTTCAATGAAGAATGAGACCGTTATTGCGATATTAGGGTAACCCGTAGTGTGGTCATGCTTCTCTCCCTCTGAGGATATTAATCTATCTCTGCGTCTTCAGATATCTTCTTTTATGACAACTTCCTGGAATCTCTCATGCATCTATCGTCTCTTCTCCTCAGTACCCTAGCGTGCTTTCCATTTACATTCTTTCAACTGGTAAATTCTTTGTCTGTCAAAGATACTTTCCCAACGAATTTCTTTTTCTAATAATATAAAGTATTTTCCATTTCATTTACTCTTTTCAACACTTATTCATATGTCAATTTGTCTGCCACTTACCCGTATAATTCCATGCCCACTTTTCGAAATTTTCTAATATCCTTGCTTGATTTTTCCTTAACGTCCTTGTTTTATCATCTTACAAGAGCATATTCCAAATAAAAATACTTACCAATTTGATATCGTAGGCTTCCGCGGCCAATAGTTACCAATTTATTTCCGAAATTGTTATTCAGCGACCCGAAGAAAATATATCCCCGTTGAAAGTTTTTCTTGGGTATGGCAATCCAACATGTCAAATCTTCTCTAACTGTACTATTTGTATCTTAGAAATTTTAAAGTTGGTTCTTGCTCAATATCCTTGAGAACATTATTTGAAATAGGCAAGCCACAATGCTACTGCTTAAGAACATATTTTTATTACATTCTTTTTCTATTGTTGATTTTCATATATATGGTATGTTATTTGTTTAGACATAATTGAGAAATATATGTTTACGTTGAGAAAAAAGTCATAATTCAAAGTATTCATTGTAGCCTTCATCAGCAATTTCTTTCATTTAAGAACTAAGTCGCAGCCAACGTGTTACTCTTGAATAGTCATTACATTATATGAAGAACACATCAAAGAGAAAAATCGCTGGAGTGATTGCCTCAAACGTCTTTCTCAATTTCTTGCTTCCATGTTTATGAAAGTATCTTGTCCTTGGACATGTGTTATTATAACAATTAGTGTATTGGAATTAACATGAATATACTTTTTTACTTCAAAAGGACGTAATCAACACTTCACTCCGTCGTAAGTATGAACTAGGAGAGCTACAACAGCATATACTTTCTCGCATTAATTGTAACGGGAACGCAATATTATAAACTGGTCATCAACATTTTTGTTGCATTGTTATCAACAATTGTTATTAATTCATCTAAGTATGCTAATTTTATATCTTTTTAAAATTAGTTTATTTATTGCCTGTTCCACTGTATAAGTCTTTCAGAGGTTTTAAAAATTACAACTTTTTGACTAGAGTTGATCCCTCGTACATTAAGGCCCAGGAAAGAGAGATTTTGTTCCGAAAATTCGCCGTTTTCTGGCACACGATTACATAACTTCCTCTTCTCACAAAGTAAGTGCGAAAAAGTAAAAACATCATGAAACCTTGTCAATTCATCTTCCTAAATTTTACACTAGATTCCCCTCCCCCCCCAAAATGTTAGTAAAATACATAAAATGTTAGAAAGATAGATCCTTTACTTTTAACTGTAAAGTACATATCTAGTATTGGTAGATGAAACTCGCCTAAAGCACTTTAAAGTACCTTTCTAACTTTGGCTATCTGAACATTTTGTTTCAACCATTTCCCCCAAAAAGTAGAGTTACGAAGTTTTCATGGCCTAGTGACATGCTTTGCGTATACAAGCGTTTAGGTGCGATTCAGACCAGTGCACGACACCGTTGGCGGCGGCGGCGGCGGCGGCGCCGACGTGGAAGCTGCGTCGGGCGGGGCGAAACGCCGCCGCCGCCGCCGCCGCCGCCGCCGCCGCCGCCGCCGCCGCCGCCGCAGCCGCCGCGCCCGACTAGTGGGAGGTATTTTAAGCCGGACGAGCCGGCGGCGGGCGCTCGCTTCGCCTGCTGTTATGTAGTACAAGCGGCCGCTCTGCCGTTGCGTTCCCGCCTCCGTCGCTTCTGTTCTCGACGTTGCATTCTGTCGCCATTGCGCTGCCGACGTCATATCGGGACTCCCAAGTGGCATGGCCCTGATATTAGAGCAGGGGCGTCCAACTTACAAGGCATCATGGGCCACTGTTAAAACCTTTAATGTGATTGCGGGCCATCTTTTTATTACTCGGGCCATCCACACCTGGCTTGCCCGTATTGTTCATATCTGCAGTGTGCTCGGCTGCTCTAAACGGGGGGATGGTAGTGGATGGAATCATACGTGATATTTGGCTGTATCCTGTATAACGCAGTGAAACACATACAGGCGATTTTGAATTCGGAATTTGCTACAAAAACATTCTTCAAATCAAAACTTGACCTATTTTTACATTAAGGGAGTGTTGCCCCCAGCAGGGCGTGTGTGCTAGGCGCACAATGTTCTGACCCCATATGGGTGCAAGGGAGTTTCACTTTTCCCTACAGTAAACCCTTGTTAGCACGAACTAGGTGAACACGAATTTCGCTGTAACACGAACAAAACTTCGGCCCCTGCAAGAGATTACAGTAATAAGAACGTTTATAATAATCAGATAACACGAATTTTTATAACACGAACTCCGATTATTTCAGTTCCTTGGATTTCGCGTTAATGAGGGTTTTCTGAAATAACCTTTCGCTGGCCAGAATAAATGGCACCGCGAGCCGCCAGTTTGTCAACTCCATATTTGAAGGTTACACAAAACCAAAAGTCTGGTAGTCGTTTCCAATAAATCTCTATGACAAACTGATTGGCGTACATGTTTACGTCGATTTCAGAAAATTATTTTATACAACTGTTTCCCAGTGAGTTAATCAAAAACTGTAGTATCGATTATGCAGAGCCAAATAAATGTTAGAAACCTTTACGACTCTATTCTTCATTAGCGTCCCTACAACTATACTGATATACGACTTCCTTCAATAACGTTATACCGTCATATAACGTTATACCGTCATATAGAGAAAATTTCCCTACTGGACACAAAAGACGCGAAACATCTTCTGCATATGTTCATTAGTAAGTAGGAAGTATTTTATCGGAAAATGTGATAAATAATACTTTAATAATTATAATAATTTTAGCATTTGTGCAAAAAATACTTTGACGAGACAATAAAGTGCACTAATACTGATTACGTCGATTCATTGGCGTAGGGTCAATGAATACGAGTAATGCGTTGCATCTTCAAGTTTTTCGGCTCTTTTGAAACTTTTGTTAAAAAAAATTATTCAAGAGTATCTCTCTGTGTCATTTGTACCTTTCGTTTTCCGGTAGACGTCTGTCACCTCCGTGGATGAGATAGGCTGAGAAACATCCCTTAGACAGTTTCGCTTCGTTACCGAGGTCATTGAACTCTCGCCTTATGCTGCATTCAAGACGCGAGGTTTTACCCGATGGTGATGCGATACTGACTGTTGCATCTCGGACTCTACTTTGAATATAATATTAAGATCTGTCGTTACTATAGCGATGTCAGTATAGTGACATTGAAGCTCCCGATTGGATGTCACCGTCACAGCTGATGAAGTGTCAACGGACTTAATGTTTTAATCGGTATGTATTCATTGGCGCTTCTATATTCTTCCCCCCCCCCACACACACACACACAAAGCTTTACCATTGCCTCCTTTGAGCACCTTCTCCTTTTTCACAGGAACTGGGAATCCCAGTGGTCACGTGCTAACGACTATGGACTCCATAGCGGGTTGGGGGAGGGGGAAATTCGTTTCATCTCTTGACTTGGCCACACTACATAAGCATATTTACCAACAGTCCTGATCCAGAACTTTGACTTAGCATGTAACGAGACGTGGGTTTATCACTACTGACAAAGAACTCTTACCGCATGCATCTGGTAATAACTCTTCGTTGCGAGTTTTTTCACTTGTATTGTGTGTTGATGCGAAATTGCTGAGTTTTTCTTGAAACTGCGTTATAAAGTGTAACATGTACTTCCGCAAAGAAAAATCATAGTTTCGAAACTGTTACGCGATGATTATAATCCAAAAATTTTGAGCGAAAATCTGCGACATGGCGTGCACTTCGTTTGTAGAAATGGATGAGTTACATGTGGCAGGAAACAGTGAATGAAAACTCCCAATGTCTATGAAATGTTTCAAAAGCTCTCTTTAGTTCTCAAGTACGCTAGATGATAACGGAAAATAGACCTATAATTCAACAATTAGGTATATTATTGTTTTGTTTCTTATTGTCAGAGAAAGCAATACAAAATTAGCAATGCTCAAATACAGTTGACATGTACCCTGCAATATGAAATACATAAATATTATTTATGATGATGTTGTTTCGATACATTAATTGGTTTTCTTTGTTTAATCGATAAAACTTGGAACGCACCCCCATGCTCACTAAGCAGGAGATGACACTGCTACAATTACAATTGAGTTTGTGTTGGGTAGGTTAGGTTACCTAAAATAACAGCAAAGATGTAAGACGTACACGACACCGCGAACAACAACGCATACACAAAGACGTAGGTACCTTCGAATGTCTTTCTGACCGTGCGCTTGTGCAAAAGTGTCGTGAACATCTTCGAGGAGGATGATTTGCTAAAACACGCGGAACGTCTTTATCGTGATCGTCTTCCAAGCGGATGGTTTCTTAAAACTTCGTATTTGTGATCAAGTACACAGAACATTCTTTTTATTTATTTATTTAGTCAAAAACTATGTATGTATGACGTATGGGGGAGAAAATCATCTGCGCACGCTTTCTTGAGTTTCAGAATCCCTTCCCAACAATTTAACTATTAATAGTTGAAAGATGAAAATAATAATAATAATAATAATAATAATAATAATAATAATAATAATAAATTTAAAAAAGAAGCGAGAGATTAACATTTCAAAAACTAGATATTTTTGTTGCCGCATTATAGAGATATTTATTTTTAACGGCAAAGAGATTTGATTTTTCTGTATTGTTAACAAAATAGAAACTCACCCTAAGCTCTACTACCACTACAAGCAAAAGAAAAGTTCAACAAAACGTGCGCATAGTGAAGCTACATTTACGTCCAGAAGCAAATCAAGGGGCCATCTCAGCATTTGCTCAATGAATCAGGGAAACTGGACAAAAACCCAATCGAGATGGGGATCATTGACCCGGAAGCTGAAGCACCTTACTTGTTACAGGCATATTGAATCTTTTTTTTAAATTATTCAATGCAGATGTAAACTTATTCATTATACTATATCTTGGTTTTGTTAAAGTAAACATTATTTTTCTTTTTGACGATCAGTATATTCTCAAACTGTATACTAACAGTTTTGCAGCAGAAAATATTTTACTTTTAACTTAAATTTGTGTACCAATTTTAATTGTTTAATGTCATCTGGCAATGCGTTATAATGTAACGTACATGTATTGTATGTAGATTTCTTGTAGTGAGCTATTGATACTGACACTTGATGAACATGATTTCTACGACGAGCGTTGTAACTATAAATATCAGAATTACATGAAAATGTTCCCACCGTTAAGTATGTCAGTTTTGACAAATACTACAGACTCGTGAATAAATAGACAAGGTACTGGTAAGATTCCAAGCTCAATGAAAACAGGCTTGCACGGATCACGTGGATGGGATTTTTTCATTATTCGGATAATTTTCTTTTGCAATCTAAATGTCTTGGCACTAAAGGATGAGCTTCCCCAGAATATTATGCCATATCTCAGGTATTTGTAAAATACACGCAACGAGCTGCATGAAGGCTGACCGAATTAGAAAGAATTCTGAATGCATAACATAATAAGCTTAATTTAGTGTTTAATTCTGTTCTATGTACATTCCATTTGAGGTTTAATTGAATTGAGAGACCTAGAAATTTTGTATCCTTAACATCAGCTAATTGCATATTGTTCATTTTCAATGGAACACACGATTGCCGATTTGAAACGCAAAATTGCATTGAGACAGTTTTCTTGGCTTTCTTGGGTTATGAAATAATGAAGAATGATGCCACTTATACGGGATGTGATGTTTTACTTTAACTATCACTCCTCAATAAGAAAATATTAGTGCTTTACGAGAGGTTGGTATACAATCTCGTCGCAGAGGGCAGTCACTACTTTCACTTCCTGTCTTGCCGTTGCACTGTGGCAGATTCTCAGAATAGGGGAAGGAGGAAAGATCTCCTCTCGTATTTTCTCCTTCTGAATGTAATGATCAAATAAAACGTTTGCTTTTTGATGTTTGAGAGAAAATGTATAATTTTTTAGTTGATATCTGAGTAAATGTAATTACATTGAGTTTTAAACAACTCGTTCTTTGAAGCTACGCGACATCGGTTCTCACTTGCTCTGAGGAGAACTAACATTTCCCCATCTCGAATGTTAATCGTTCTTAACTCATAGTGCTCCTCTGGCCAGAAAAGAATAAAATATTATATATCAAGGGTGAGAAATACAGTATTTCCTCCAAACATAATGCATTGTAGATGTAGATGCAGTTTTTTACAGGACCATAATAGTTTCAGAAAAAGTATTTAAAATGTTAAGTTTTGGAATTTAAAATTAGTGATACGTGAATAGTGTTTGTTAACCAGGAAACTGTCAATAAAGAACTACGCGTTTAATGGAGGCCATTGCTGAACCTAAATGCATATCTGACGTTGGTAATGAAGCAATCGGAAATTTAATGCCATAATATCGAAGAAAATATGTAATGTAGCAAATTTACAGATTGGTGTAAAGATAAATAAATATTAAATATAAGTGAGAAAGTCTTGCTGGCGTATTTCGGCGATGAAGCAAAGAAGTTCAAATCACTTGAATCAGTTCAAAACACAAATCACTTTTGTGTTCCACGTTGTGTTCAAATACATATTTTTACGCATGTATCGTTTGTTTTCATTGTCTTAATGGAAACAAGGGAGACAAAATTTAATCTCCAGGGAGTAATTTTATTTCCTAGGGAGCGAATGCTTTACTTTAGTCCCTCATTTAATAACAATAAAATCTACTTTTTCTACCGGGTGAAAAAAAAAATTATTACTGTAACTCTTCATTTGAAGGGAAGATCTTTCCCTCTCTTGTACTGTCATCTTAAGGCGAAACTGCCGACCACACCAACGCTTGGCGGGGCGTAGACAATGTCACAAGTCAGCAAGGGCAAGGACATGGGCAAAGGCGCATTAGGACGTGGGGGGAGCAGCTGGCGCTCGGGGTACTCTGACATCCAAGGCTGGTGGAATTCCACGTCTACGGTCAAACCGAATCCACAGATATTTCTTTTATTTATCTGTTACCCGATTGGAAATCAACACATGTAGTATAATTTGTTGAAAGTTATATTTGACGTAGTTCATGCAGTTAAATGTTATATACAGTTAAACTTTCGTATTTCCTTATCTTATGAAAAGTACATAAGCCTTCACTGAGGTCTGATGTCACTGCAGTTCCCGTGACTGGGAGGTCCTAGGGTTACAGTCCCTGCGGTGGCAGGATGTTCGACACTAGCGAGATAGCAAGGTCGAATCTAGCCGCTGCCTGGAGGAGAACTCTAGCGGCCGGCTGCTCTGATAGGTAGTTTTGTGGTTTCTCCGGTCATCACCACAGACATGCCGGAGCAGTACCCCAAGAAATGGGACAAGGACTGCGCGCGATCTTTCCTATCTCTTTCTTCACCTCTTCTCTCCCCTTGCACTCACGCTTACATTTATATGCACTACACTACCACATATGTTGTGATACAAATCGAGAGCAAATCGGGATACAAATAGATCTTGTTCCGACTGGTATGAGATACCTGCTGGTTCCCCGCTGGTATGAGATACCTGGATGGAAAAATCTCGCAACTTGAGGTTTAGGTTGGCGCTGGATCTCACGATCCAGCTGGGGAAAAGCACCGCCGCCTCCCGTCATAAGAACATTAACTACACTTACAAGGCTAATGGTCTTAAACTCATTAAGTTATTAGCGTTTACTACGAAAATATTCTCCTTATTTTCTTAACATTATTTTCTTTTTCTACATAACCATTTTTTTCTAAAACCTATTTATTAAATTATGTCAATATCCTCACAAGAGTGACTGCAACTTTTTTCCATTTTCTCTTTCACCTAAATTAAGTAATTAAATTTTCCATCTCTTGCAATCTTTTTAGCATAATCTCTTGATAGATGATTTTTAACAATACTTTCACAAATGCTCGCTTAAAAGTTTCAACAAAACATATGACGTCCTTCATCTCAAAATATTTTCTCCTGGTTGCTTCGTTAACGAATATACTTAAAGGCATTTGAGGTCTGACATAGACATTATCTGGCCATATTAGACTAGAATAAATAAAAATAAATATACGTAGTTTGACCATGCTTACATGTGACTAAGCAGTAGTAATTCATTTATCCGAGCTTTATTACATAGTATGTTACTTTTCTTCGCTTTATGTATATCGTGAACTATTAGTTCATTAGCGACTACCGCGTGATGATGACCAACAATTCAAATGTTACATTACATCAAAGAGTCTGACGACGAAATTACTGCATTGCCTGTGTAAAGGTCGCTGGAAGTAGTGTTGGGATAGTCCTAGCGAATGTATTCGTAAATGGGACATTGTAATAATGAGGTATACAGAGGGCTCATTTACGGTGATCATAATATTTCCAGTATTTAGTGAACTGATTGTAATGTGTCATTTTATAATGTTACATATTTTTAGCTAATTTTTACAGCTTTCTATGTTTTTTCGGCCGTACATTATTTTCACCGGTACCAAGGTCTCGTTTACGCCTGTGCTTCCGTTGGTGTCACCACATTCGTTAAGGTTTTACTCAAGATTCGCCGACACAATTATTCGTGCTTGAATACAAGCACCCAGAGAAGAGAGTAATCTGAGAAAAGATAAAGCGTTAATATGGTTTCCACTTCTGTTCTCTAATTGCCGTGTATTCCAAGAGGAAATGATGACAAAGGTTTGCGACATATGGGTAACTTCCTCAGTCTTTCTTACTGCTTTGTTTTTCCACGAGCACCGAGATAACCTTTCCTTCTTTCTATGAACGATTAGTGAATGTAGGTTGACTGAGTAGCAATGCGAATTGAAGATCATGACATTAAGCTATTAACAAAATCAATTCACAAGTTTAAGTATCAAGTAAAATCTTTTCTGCTTCATAATTGTGTGTAGTATGTATTTAGTGACAATATCACGCAGCAAGAAGGTAAATAATATTTATTTGAATAAAGATGAATGATTTACATTAATTCACTTCATTTGTACTGTATAATTTCAAAAGATAAATATGTCTATTAAAAGTATTGTACCTTTGCTTCTGAGCCAATGATGCTCATTTCGATTCGCTTTTCGACCATTTTCCTGATATTTCGAGTGAATGCTAAAATGGCACCTGCCTTGCTTCTGGACATTAATGTAGCTTTACAATCTGGGGCCATTTTCTGGACTCAGAGGAATACAGGTATTCAAATAAACCTCAATGTTCTCACAGGAAAGTCGGTTCCTTCACGTATGGCATAGTAGCCAAATTATGTTGTTGATTTGCTATTTCGAGTAATTTTTATTGCACACGAGCGAATATTTCCTTATCATTTTTTGTCAAAACGATCTGCATCCTGCATTCATAATTCAGCTTAATATAGTTTATTAGTTAGAGTAGGGCTCCCAGAGCTCGAGAAAAGTGCACAGATTGCATTTCTTCCCATAGTACGTCACACACGTTTTAAATTGTCTTTTGAGGTTAAATGAATTAAATATATCAAAAATTAAAAATAGATAATTACTATCGTTTTTACTTTCAAAACATTGATTTTTGTTTTCGAAGCAGAATTTCACATCCGAGTACAGCATGACCCATATAAGAACTATTTACCCGTTTTCAAGTATTGGGTATGTTTTTAAGTTAGAATTAATATTTAATTAGTATCATATCCTCTTTTAGTACAATAATAATTATGATTATCATGAAATTTGATTTATAAAAATATGCTATTGCTGTTTGGAATTATTATACATTTTTTACCGGAAATTGTCTTGGTAAGAGTTTTTTGCGGCAGGTTTTGGTAATAATTTGTGTGTTATGTAGTTTCAAAATTTCCTTTCTGTTTAGAATGGAGGCTCTTTGAATCTTTTACATTCCGTCCTTCCTTCTTTATTTGTTTATTTCGTTTACAGTAATGTTTTCGAGAGACAGTTTCACAGGAGAGAGTTTATGAAAGTAATATATCAAGTATTATTTATTTTCCTTTCTATGAATTGTATGTGTATGTGAAACTTATACCCCTGGATTTTTCAAAGACATGAAATCGACATCTCCAAAATCACATTTGAGAATTGACATCGAAAGTATTTGAATTACTCACATTTTTTAAAATTTTTCAAAAGTTCTCAAAATTAGTCGCGCAGTATCATTTTTACTTTTCTGTCCTCAATGTAAGAAAATAAGGAAGAAAATTAAGACAGAAAATGAAATAAATTTAAGAAAATTTATTGGAATTAATGTCGAGTTGACCGTCTCCTCTGCCCTGTTTCTGCGGTAATGTTCATCCGTAGTATCACAACTTATTACTTCCATAACGTTTGTCCATTCGCTTCAGCCACATCCGCCACTGTTACCGGAATTCCTACCGCCTTCAGTGACTATTGCAGGAGCATGCAGCGCTGGTTTTCCCTCCGACGCTCCAGATCTACTGCTCTTGCAAATCCTGTAAATTATCACTGCTGATACCGATTACGATAGCTCAACGGCAACACCTTTACGTCTGCAGCATCATTGACGGAAAGGTCTAAGGGTTCGAGCCCTGACAGTGGCGAATTTTCAATTCTAGCTACACAGATGGGGTGCATTCGTCCACTGTCTGGCGGAGAATTCTAGCGGTCAGCAGATCGGTAGTTTTCGGTGGATTCTCCGACCAAAACCAGGTGAATGCCTGAGCAGAACCCTTACAAACGGACCATATACCGCGTGCGATTTTTCCTTCCTCTTTCCTAAAGTGCTTCGAAAAGCCGCACATATGTAAAGCCCTTTAGACATCATGGCGGACTTCATCTTACTTTCTCACTGTGCCCTGGAGAAAAACACTTGGTTTATGAAAAGCGTGAAAGGACGCTGACACTCTCGAAATGAAATTATAAAGCACTACTCTATGCAGTATTTGCGTCGATTTGTGAGCCTCTGAGAGGTTTGTTATCATTTTCAAATTGGTCAATAACTGGTGAATATTCATGTGTGCTTCTGCAATAAATTAATTACACGACAGTCTAATTACAGAAACAAGCGTACGACAGAAAGTGATTCAGTCGGAGAAATTTTGCGGTTAAAACAGCGATATATACGTGATGAATGCTATAATAAATCTAGATGTTCGTTACCTGTCTAAAAAACAAAGTATTCGTATATTATTTTAACATTGTAATATACGAAAATAAAATGAAGTAACAAAGTGAAGTAGATAATGCGAACATAATCTTCTAACATACTGATTATGTTCGCGCGCACGTGTGTGTGTTTGTGAGAGAGGGGGGCTTTTTTGTCAAAGGGGAGGTTTGAGTTTTATTTGAAATCATATTTTCCATCGCTGAGACGTTTCTGGGCAAATGTGTTCGTGGAGAGTTTTGACGCAGTCTTATCCAAGAGTGATATGCGCACCCATTTTACCGCTAGAGGATGCAGGCTCTTGTTTCTGTTTCCTCGGCAATCGTCTACGTTTTAAGCATTTGGTCGGGGGATTTATTTTTTTAGAAACCTCTGAAGTGACGTTTCGTGACTCTTTATGCATCACATCATGTCGTCGATTCTTGGCACCGTAAAAACCAGAACCTGAGTCCAAAGCCAGAAATGGAGATAATATTCCCGCCTTTATAATACTGGATTGTTCTATTCTATGTTGACTCTACAATTCGCTTCGCTTCATCTCTCCTCACTCGTTGTTTACAACACTTTATAACTCATTTCATTTATCAAAATGTGTCTTGGGCACATATGTAGTGCGAAGTGAACTTGTGTGTCTTAAAAATTATCATAATAATCACATTTCAGTTATTGATTCAAAAAAAGGTGCATTATGAGAAGTTGGTTGGTAGATTTTATCCTTACATCCACATGATGCAGAGCGTTCCATGTTGAACAATACAGCATAGCACCTGTATATACCGCAGTGCTGTATAGGGGTATTAGCTGTTTGTGCGGAGCGAAAAAGGAAACCGGAGGGTTGGGCCTCGCCTGGAGGAGGCTCGTCGCAAGCACATCCGTTTCTCGCGGCGCCGCAATGCAGAGCCACACAGAATATCACGCGCGCTGGAGAGGCCGTAGATCTCATTCGACAGGATGGACACCGCCTGGAAACCTCTTGGAAAACCAAACCAGTTGAAGAGGCTGAGGGATCAATTGATGTTATTAAGGAGCTTCTGACCGAGAAGTCCTAGGTTTGAGTCCAGATGATGGAACGATTTTCCACACTATACTTGAATTTATTCAGAGCTGCCTCTGACGTAAATCAGCTGTTACGATGTCATCCAATGGGAAGGTTGAACACCATCACAGTGGCGTCACTGTAGTGACGTGTAAGCTTGCACGTCGGATGGCACCGCAGCAGCTGATGACTTGTCAGGGGCAGCTGCAAATAAATAGCAGTAGAGCTCGATAGCTAGTTCGAATTCTGCATGCCGCTCTCTGGAAGAGAATTCTGGTGGCTGGTTTCTCTGATTGGAAGTTTTCCGTGGTTTCTCCGATCAACAACAAACGAATGCCGGAGCAGTACCCAAACACACGGAAGGCGGGCCGTGCGCGATCTTTCATTCCTCTTCCTTGTCTTAAACTCTCCCTTTACTTACATTTACATTTACGTGCACTACACTATTACATGTCGGGAGACCAGAGCTTGTTTCGACTGGAGGATTTTCCCGCTGGTTGGAGATACCTGGATGGGAATAACCCCGCAAGCTGATTTGTAGGTCAGCACCGGATCTCACCGTCCGGCGGAGAAATGACACCGCCACCTTCCATGATAAAAACGTGAACTAAACTTATGGAACTAGGCCATAGCAGTTGACTGCCCCGGAAATATTTAGTCTATAATCAGTCAATAAAAATAATCAATCAATAAATCAATCCTGAAAATCCAGTGGCTGAGATAGATATTTGGCTGTTCGGGATATGCCGGAGTTGCCAACGTTTTGGCCGTCATACTGCGACGTCGTAGGCTTCTTCGGCCAGTCATGTAAATGATCTTGGCTGTCCAGGTGACGCCGCGTCGAAGGCTGTGTTGCCGACGTTTCGACCATCTTGTCGTGGTCTTCCTCAGGGCTGTTCTTCACAACATCCCTGAGGAAGACCACGACAAGATGGTCGAAACCTCGGCAACACAGCCTTCGACGCGGCGTCACCTGGACAGCCAAGATCATGTCATACTGCGACCTTCCCCGGGGCGATAAAACGTTGGCAACTGCGCCTAGGACGCGGATCTTGCGTCTCCCGGGCAGCAAGTATTAATTGACTTCGGTTGCGGAATCCTCACTGAGATAACTGAGAGGCATTACTGTTGCCTATTTAGCATCGTTGTGAGGAAGATCCTAGCGTTTGAGACCGTATTGTTGCGGATTTTCGGCTCAAGGTATTTAGCAAGGTCGAATCCAGTTAATTTCTAGAATTTAAGTCTAGCGACCGGCTCTGCTGAACGATTGTTTCCAGTGGTTTCTCTAATCAGAACCAGGAGAATTCCGAAACAATATCCCAATAAACCGATCAAGTACTGCCCGCGATCATTTCTTCATCATATTTGTTTCAGCCTCTTTCCTTGTGCAAAAAAATGTTTTAAGTGAACTACTCTACCACATATCGGGAGACCAATCTACCAAATTTGTCCCGCGTGGGGCGGTCTCTGTGGGGGAGATATCTGGTGGAAGAAACCCACAAGCCTCCGTATAGGAGCCGGATCTCACGATCAAACAGAGGAACACCGCCACTTCCATATATCGAGGTATAACACGCACTACAGGTACAAGATGAACGATCTTGTGAATTGACACTAATCAATACTCACTGACTCGTTCCTTGAAAGTGGCACACGTCTAGGAATTCCATTTAATGGAAAAGCCAGAAAAAAATCTGGAAATTTGAAGGGTAATGTTAGGAAATCAAAGACTTTTCTTTAGAAAATTATAAAACTAGATATTGTTCCTTAAAAACTTTAGTACCTCGTTGTTTTAGGTATTCTTTTTATTCTTTGGGAAAATATTGTCAATTTGGTCTCTTTCGCGACGAAATCAAAGAGCTGACAAAAGTATATCAAATACCGTCGGTATTGTACTGAAATTTGCTTTAAAATGTGAAATTTTGTACTAATCTTTTCACGAAAAAAATCACAAAAATTGGGAAAAATCAGAGAAATTTTATTCAGGAAATGTGACAATTCTACATTCGATTAAACAACAATTTCTGTAACTTTACGTTGTGTGTCTGAACATTACCATTCAATTTCTTCTGTCAAATAAAATATATTTAATTTCTACAATTCTCAATATTTTTAACGAGAAATTAACCCCCGATAAAAGAAAATTCGTAGTAAGCGTTGCGGAGCAGAAAGAACAGATTTTTGATTCTGGGCATTCTGAAATCCCCACGTGACCATAAAACTATTCTGCTGTGGATATTTTTTGTTTTAGTGGGAGAGCGAAGTGACAAGTGCAAAGTGTGAGAGTTCAGGACTTAATACAAAAGAAACATACATTTAGAAAACAATAGTTAATACAATTTTATACATATCAGTTGTGCTAAATTAGGGTTCTTCTACATACGGCAAGTGTACGATTTAGAACAACTGCAGACTTTATTTCCATTTGGATTGGAGTCTTACCGTTTTCGATCGGGTCAACATTGGTGTACGACGCCAGAATACTAACCATCGAAGATGACTACGAAAAACGAAAATAAACACGACACCCAAAGCCTCGATGGAGGGGTGCCATTTCGCTTCAGGAGACAAAAGTTGCCAGTGTGATAACAGATCCGCCCTGTGATTACCAGAGATATCATCTCTCAGATCGCCCATGCGATACCAGTACAAATGGCGGTCTGATCGTTAGTATCATCGTCAATGATTGCCAGTGTGATGCGCCACCGTGATGCGCCATTGTGAACAACACGATGATCGACACTGTGATCAAAACTGTGATCGACACTGTGATCGACACTGTGATCGACACTGTGATCGACACTGTGATCGACACTGTGATCGACACTGTGATCGACACTGTGATCGACACTGTGATCGACACTGTGATCGACACTGTGATCGACACTGTGATCGACACTGTGATCGACACTGTGATTGACACTGTGATTGACACTGTGATCGACACTGTGATCGACACTGTGATTGACACTGTGATTGACACTGTGATTGACACTGTGATTGACACTGTGATTGACACTGTGATTGACACTGTGATTGACACTGTGATTGACACAGTGATTGACACAGTGATTGACACAGTGATTGACACAGTGATTGACACAGTGATTGACACAGTGATTGACACAGTGATTGACACAGTGATTGACACAGTGATTGACACAGTGATTGACATTTTGACCGATACTTTGACCGACACTGATTGACACTTTGACCGACACTATGATAGATCCTGCGAACAACACTGTGATCCACACTGTGTTCGTTAGACAATGGCCATGAAGGTGTAAGCCTCCTTCACCTTCATTGAGAAATGAATATGGCACACATCAACTATCTACATCGGAACAAAAAAAAGATCTTGCTCTTCTCGAGAAGTCCATTTTGGTAGCCGAGTTTCCGAGATGAAATCTGCGAACGCTGCCATTCTACCGCGGGCTCAGTTCGATCTCTGCCTTTCGCTGCGTCATCACTTGGGGCTCCCGCGCAGGACGCGTTCCTTTGTGCTATTTCTAATATGCAGCAGCGCTTCTTCCTATGCGGCTTCAGACTGCTAGGCCAGCTCCGGGGCAATACATATTAAATTCCTTTCTGGAGAGGTCACTTCCTGGTCGCCCCCGCACACGCCCTCGCCCACGCACTCACCCTCGCCGTCGCCCCCACACTTCCGGTACTTCCGCCTTAGGATCGCCTCGGCAATCGTTGTCAACAGGTCTTTTCAAACTTTTACAATTATTGTAAAAGTATAATTAGATGGGCCGGTTTGAAC
This sequence comes from Teleogryllus occipitalis, assembly GCA_011170035.1. NCBI lineage: Eukaryota > Metazoa > Arthropoda > Insecta > Orthoptera > Gryllidae > Teleogryllus > Teleogryllus occipitalis. The sequence continues at coordinate 59,460 of BLKR01006242.1, forward strand.
GTATTATTTTAAAAGAGAGTATAACTTTATATCATCACTCAACTTAAGATTTCTCTGTCTGAACATAAAGAATGGTTCTATGGACCTACGGAACGCATCATTTTAGAGTTGTGCATGATTTGTTGTAGCGTAATGTGAGTTGCCAGTTGCATTTGCGCCTGCTGTTTTCTCTATATCATAATCTGCCAATTGTTATCTTATATTTTTCCCCAGACTGCGATTTATACAGAAAAAAGAATTGGAATCACTCCAAAACATCTAGAATTTTCAATCGTGAAATTGACGATAATGAATGACTATGAATGAGGTGTTGCTTACGATATAATGCATGGTGTTATGAGAAGCTAACCACGCCCCAACAACGAAAATAGAGGGGCAACAGAATGGCACAGACTTTCTCGAAGTAAAGTTTTCTAATTTCCTTGGTGTGGACTGGTTTACGGTCTTGCCCTATCCTCTTCTTAGCTGCCATCTCTCGTCGCCTAAAGTATATTTTTTTGATATTTTCTCAACTTTTCGGTTTCCTTATAGTTGAACCGAAATATTATTTTACGAATATTAAAGAAACGTAAAACCTCTTCCTAAATAGCTATTTTCATTGAAAATATTCAAACCGTTTTCAAGAAAATGGCGATAAGTATTACTGTAAATGCGAAGTTTGAAGTTCTCTTTCATTGAAATCTATTGAGTTTTCGAAAAACTTCTCTTAAAATAATTTGAAGCGCTTCCACTCATAAATGTAATAATGTATACAAATCGATGGAAATGTTTATATTAACGCCGTGAGAGATTTAAAAAAAATTAGATATGTATAATTTTTTAAAAAACAAAGGAGTACACCAAAATCAACTTTACGTTATATTAAACAGTGCAATTAGTACTATCCATTAGAAAAATGTGAAAAAAATTGGATGTATTTTTGAGAAAATGGAGTTCGGGTGTTTTTGAAAATGTGGAATTTTATTTATTTGACATTATTATGCACTTTATTTGACATTATTTAACGCGAATGTACTAAAAAAAATAAAGAAATGGCCTCTAATGTAAATATTACCAACGTGAGAGACTGGTCAAAAATATTACATTTTTGTAATTTTTGAAAAAAACAAATGAACAGATCAAAATGGCGTTTATGTCATCGGATAGGGTGTATTTGCTACTAACACTACCAAAAATTTAAAGAAAAATTGGGAGCCGTTTTTGAGAAAATTTGTTTTTTGTATTTTTTTTAATTGCAAATATTTCACGCTCTATTGCACGAAAACTACTAAAATTGTCTAAAAAATATACATGGCCTTTATGATACAACTATTTATGGACAACAAATTTCGTTTGAAGGAAAAATCTCTATCTTCAATTTTAGAGGTGTAGGAAGACGCCGAAAAAATTGAAACTTTTGCAATTTTCGAAACTTAAGAGTTAACTGTGAAAATCGGACTTATGCCACCCTTATAAGCGTATTTAACTCTATTGCTACAAGAAATTTAAGGAAAAAATTTGTAGCTGTTTTTAAGAAAATTTTGAAAATGCCCGGTGGCTTCATGTAAAGTACCCCCAAATATTAAAGAATGTTTTTCAAAATCTCAAAGCTTCAACTAGAGCTAGATCGACAGGGTGTACTTCAATTTGGAAAATATTGTACACATGGTTTAGGCGCTAGCAGTGATCACGGACGAACGGACGAACGGACGAACGGACGAACGGACGAACGGACGAACGGACGAACGGACGAACGGACGAACGGACGAACGGACGAACGGACGAACGGACGAACGGACGAACGGACGAACGGACGAACGGACGAACGGACGGACGGACGAACGGACGAACGGACGAACGGACGAACGGACGAACGGACGAACGGACGAACGGACGAACGGACGAACGGACGAACGGACGAACGGACGA
>BLKR01006243.1:0-61360 GCA_011170035.1 Teleogryllus occipitalis
TGATATTAGGTTAGACGTTTGTTTCGAGTTACCTGTTTATTTTGTGGAAACTTCTGACCGTATCATGCAGTTAGATATTTTCTGTAGTTTCACGTTTATCTATGAGTATGTTTTGGCATTCTGAGATAAAGTCGGAAATACTTCCCGGAAGTTTCGAGAATGAAATTGTTGAAATTTCTGAAAATGTAGTTTATATCAGAAGTTCTATTTTTTCAGTGAATGATATTGAAGCATGGAAAGAAGAATTTCAAAGAAACACACAAACCCAGCGGAATTTTTTAAAGTCTAAACCAAATATGGTGAAATGTGTTTGTTTGTAAGTAGAAACATAACCTGATTATTTCAGTCATGATCTTCTGAAAATTGGATTTCATAAAGGAAAGGTTAATTCAAATAATCTGTTAGCAATTTGAATGACTGATTTTAAATTTACCCATATTTCAATTATGTGTTTTTTCTTCATATTCAGTGACTACAAAGTCACTACAGAACTGTACATATTACTTTGGTACCTTGTGCAAAACCATTGCACATAGCACCTACTAAGAAAGGAACAATTATACTTGAAACCTGTGATTATAGCTGTTTATTGAAAATGATATTTATCTCAAAAAATTATTCTCATTTTAGAGACATAAGCCAAACATTATATAAAAAATCCTTTTGTGTTTTGGAACTGATTCTATTACTCATAAAATAATCAGTAGTAGGCCTATAGTTTTGATTTTGTAATATTTTTATAAACATTTATTTTGGGAATAAATTAAAATACTTTTTTATTTTTAAGTATTTAAGATTTTGTGTAGATTTAAATAAAACTTCTAATTGAATCTGGGAGTTGAAATGTAAATAAAAATAATTTTAACATTAGAGCATATCAATATTTTATACCTGCTTATATTGGTTTAGATTATGTTTTATTAATTATATTTTTTGTTCATTTCATTATTAAAGTATCCTTCATGATTTTTAAAAATGTTAATGTATTCATTTTTGGAGGGCAATGGATTTCAAGTCAACATCTGTCAATTTTGTATTTTTAGAATTTAGGTTTTTTCATGTATAAGTTCAGTTATATGTAATGTAATATTTATCAATTTCATTAGAGCAATATACTTTGTTCTGTTATACTGGATATTGTAATTAATATTGATTTTTAAATGTTTAAGTATGATGATCAATAGTATAATGTAACAATGCCTAACAATATCTTGTAACAATGCCTATATGACCTTATGAAGGCTAATAACAGATTTCCATTTTTCAGTTTACACTCATCAAGTCAGTTTAGTTAAAACAGCAATGATTAAAAACCCATAGACAATTCTTCAATACAAAAATGAGATATTTAAAAAATTAGGAACCTGCAGAATACCTTTTGGAACCAGAGATGCAATATTGTATCAAATTGAATATTTTAAAGTAGCAATATACATACATATGGCACTTTCTTGTCAATGCACATTTTTGGTCTAAAACATTCAATTTATGTCATATGTCATGTATAAATGTAAGGAATATACAAAAATCAGAAAACATTTGAGAACAGAAAAGTCAGAGCTGCAGCAAAAATGTTCCTAACATTTTCCCTCCCTATGTGAACTTAAATAGAAAAGAATGATAAATGGAAATATGTATTTAGATAGATAGATAGATAGATAGATATTATTCTGCAAATAGGTATATAAAACCTGGTAGCAGAACTCTACAATTTACATATTACTAATATTAACTTAAAATTATTTAACAATGTAACTTTAAATTATTTAAAGACATAATAATAATAATAATAATAATAATAATAATAATAATAATAATAATAATAATAATAATAATAATAATAATAATAATATGCTAACAATAATAGCCTTAACTACATTTTATGGTTGACCTGCACAGTTATTTGAAACTATTAAATACAAGATTACATGACTTTTTAATTACACTTCACTTCACTTTCACTTCACTTCACTTCACTTCACATTTGACATTCACTTCTCTTTCTACTTCTATACTGCACTACACTGCACAACACTTCACCACACTTCAATACAATACTACTTTGAATATAATTATATATTTAGAACAGGAAATCATTTAATAGTGATTAACACAATAATAATAGCAATAAAAATATCAATAATAATCAAATAATAACTGATATAATAATCCAACTTACTAAATTAATAAAGTTTACCAATACCATTAGTTAATTTATTTTTAAATCTTTGAACACCTAGAGGAAAGGGTTCCACGGCTGTGGCAGGTAATTTATTCCAGTCCGTTATTGTTCTATTTGTAAATGAAAATTTTCCAACATCTGTTCTCTGTGACCTAAACTTAATTTTGTGCTTGTGATCCCCCCTACTAAAGTACGAAGGTCCATCCAATCGGTTGTAGATATCTTTCCAAGCTGGATAACCGGCATACGCTTTGTACAGGGCACAGAGTCTTGCCTTAACTCTCCTAATTTCTAGAGACTCCCATTCAACGTTTTCCTATTCCCTCGGAAAGCAAGTGTATACGCTCTTCTCTGAACTCTATTCAAATATTCCTTTTGGGAATTTCTATAAGGGTCCCAACAAACAGCCCCGTATTCCATTAATGGGCGAACTAGAGATAAGTAAGCTAATTCTCTCGCTTTCGCAGTACTCTTTTTTAGTATTCGCGTAGTAAAATGCAAGGACCTCCAGGCTTTCCCTACGACACAGTTTACCTGATTTTCCCAACTCAATTTGCTATCAAAAATTATCCCCAGGTACTTACAAGACACGACTCTTGGAATGTTTTCGTTGCCTAAACGGTATTGAGTTTCGTTGTATTTGCGGCCCCTACCGAACGTGATGGTTTTGCTTTTCGAACTATTTATTGTCATGTAATTTTTTTTTTTTCGCCCAAAAATGTAATCTGTCTAGATCACCCTGCAAAATGTCCTCGTCTACATTTGATTGAATAACTCGATATATTATACAGTCATCTGCAAATAACCGTACCTTTGAATATAAATTGTCTGGCAGGTCATTCACAAATGCGAGAAACAGGAGAGGTCCAATAACGCTTCCTTGGGGGATCCCTGAAGTCACTTTTGCTTGAGTCGAAAATTGTTGTCCAACTCGGACTTTCTGTTTCCTATCTCGAATAAGCTCGTCAATCCACGCTACAACTCTGGGGTCAATACCCGATTGCATTAATTTATGAACCAATTTATCGTGTGGAACAACATCAAATGCCTTCGCGAAATCTATTATTACGGCGTCCACCCTCCCACTATTATCAACTTCATCAGCTATATCCTGAAACAATGACACTATCTGACTCTCGCAAGAGAAACCGTTCCTAAAACCATGCTGTCCCTGAAAAAGCCATTCTTTTCTTTCCCATTCTTGTCTAATATAGCTAGTTATCAAGTGCTCCATTAGCTTACATACAATTGACGTGAGACTTACTGGTCTATAATTGGCTAATACAGTTCTATCACCACTCTTGAAAATCGGAACAACGGTAGCTAGCTTCCAATCATCGGGCACGCTTGAATTGTTGATCGAAACCTGAAATAATCTTGTTAGATACGGTAATTTAAAACAGAAGATTTCAAACAAAGTTCAAAGTCCGAGTTTTCAATAATTTTGCCACCATGAATGAACAATTATTGAAGTGACAAAAAAATTGAAGTCCGTTATAAGTCTTAAAGACTTCATTGACAATATCTCACGAATTAACATCATAAAATACTGAGGGCAATATTTCCTCAAAATAAACAAGTAACACGACGTTAACATCTATCTTAATACTATAACATCACCAAAGATTTGTTAAGGTCTAACAACAATGGTAGACAAATAAGATTTTTTAAAATTTGTATTAGACAATGATTTGGTTTGCAAATCGAAAAAAATCAGTATCAAATGAAAACAAGTCAAGTGTAGGCCTAGACCTATATATTTTATTTGAATCAACCGCGCCCCGCCATTTTAAGACGTCAACCAATGGGGAGCCGTAATTTTCATATGGTTCCGTATGAAGGTAAAGGATGCTAAAGGCCCATTCACAATGCAAACATAAGCATAAGCATGGCGTTAACATAAAAGTTAGGACTACGTCTACAAGTGGACTCATTCACAATGCGTTCGCATAAGCATAACACGTAAGACGTTAACTTAAGAGCTTGCAAGCTTCAAGCTTCTGTGCTATGCTTATGTCAGACATAAGGAATGAGCCAATCACAGTTCGTTAACTCAAAATCGAGTATCGAAGTCGATCGTGTCGATTCGTGTGCTGCGTCTCATAGCCAATAAAAACTCTTATTTTGCCTGTGTTTATGTTCGACATTGTGAATACGCCAACTCTTCGCTTGTGTTAATGTCTATGTCTATGTGTTATGCTTATGTTTGTGATTGCATTGTGAATGGGCCTTAATATGTGTCCGGGAGCCGGGCGAGGGGCGTTGGTGATCGCCACAGCCGGCTGCGCGTGGGTACTGAAGTTGGTGGAAATTGTTAACTTAGTAAGGAAATATAATGTAAAATTTGATCTTATAATTTTGATTAGCAATTTGTTGCAATGCAATTATTAGAAAAAATATGTGTTATAATGTTATAAATTATAATGCAATATAATCTGTAATGAGATGTATACTTAAGTTGATTAATATTAAACTATGGCTACTTAATGTGTGAAACTTAAATGTGATACTTAATACATTGATGTATACGTCGCTGATGACCTTTGTTGTTAAAAAGCGACTTTAAATAAACAAAATAAAAAAGCTTTCTAAATACATTTGGTTTTCAAATAAACATTATAAAACTATACATGATAAAGTATCACTGTTTATACAATTACTCTTTGGACATACGAAAATTACGCTATAAGGAAAATAAAATAAAATTTTTAAAATAATTAAATGGTAGGTGATAGGAAATGTTGGCTTTGAATATGAATTCATCATGGCAAAAATGCCCCTAAAACATTAAAACTTCGGAGGCAGCTGTTATGTACAAGGAATCCGCGGCGGAAACAACAACAGTTCTTTACAATTTGTTTATTGTCAAATAAAGCCACAATTCAAACTCCAGTCCAAAATGCAAAGCCGTGTCAACCAAGTTCCAGAAGATGTACCGTTCACAAAAGCCATTAAATATCGTTCCACCAGAGAAATCACCAGGAGTCCAAAAAACACACGTCACCAGAACTTGTACATGCTTACTAGGCGCACTACACTGTATTAACCAGGCACTCCGCTCTTTTTTTTATCGGCGTAGCCGAAAGTCATTGTGGGTTCGCTACTAGCCTATCGGGTTCTGCAGTGCACACGGTTTTGCGTTTTACTGCTAGGTGTGAGTGACTAGAGTACGTGACGGACCTTAGTCAGATGCTAGCTTCGGCGATTTTGTTAAGTCACTTTGGTGACTTTGTCGTATTAGTAGATTTGCTCGCTCTACGCCCTCAAAATATCCGAGGGGAGAGTTTGTCGTCTTTGCCCTATAGTGAGGACATGTCTGTTGAATTGTTTTAGTGTTGCCGGAGTTTTCTTTGATTGAAAGGCTTGATAGGCTTCATTAAATGATAGCCGTCTCAAGCAATGAGTGAAGGATTCGATACCGAGTTCCTTCCTCAGTACTTTCAGTCTTTTCCGAAACGGAGGGCGTGCGATGAGCCGCAGAACTCTGTTCTGGACTAGCTCAAGTGTGTCCTTGTACTTCTTTCCTGTAGTCCACCACGTCGCCGCGGCGGAGGTGGCCACAGGCCGGCAACACGTTTCATAGAGTGCCAGGCGAAGATCCAAGGGAAGTGTAGGTTCCCTTAGAAGGGGGTTTTAGGAGATGTACCCTTAGTTGGAGTTTTGATAGGATACGCCCAACGTGTAAGTGCCAGCGTAGTCTTCAATCGAAAGTGACGCCTAGGTAAGTTGCCTTAGGCGCCCACTTATGTTTTTGTGTTCCTTTGGTGATTTGTTTTGGTGGTATAAATCGCTTTGTGTGCTTGTGTTTTCGGCGAGAGTAGCAGATTGCCTGAGACTTTTCCGCTCAGAAGGTCAGGTGATTTTCTTCTGCCCACTTCAGAGTCCGTTCTTCTGCCCACTCCGCTCTCCTGGCCCAAGGCCCTTTTATATGTCCCGAGGCTCCGAGGCGAGTCTCTTCACTTCCCGCCTCCTTGGCGGGGAAGGGAGGGGATGGTGCCCTCCGGTGGCCGCTCTCCTGTCACGGCCCGATGCCCTGGGCATATGCCGTCGTCCTGCCCCAGGTGGCGCCTTTCGGTACTGCTTACTTTCTCCCTGGTCGTGCTCCCGGCTCGACCCCGCTGCGGCCACAGTGGGTCGCAACTTCCGCTGTCCGGCACAGTGTGCCCAACTATTCTGTTCCCCTGGGAACAATACTGTAGTATACAACAGTAGCAATTTCATCGCAGATCAGTGTAATTTTACCATAATCTAAAAATAAACATGAAGGGAAGTAAATGAAATTACATTTCCTTTTACGTGATTAAAACTATAAATCTAAAAACCAACATAATGAAACACAGGCGAACTAACACAGGTAAATAATCCGAACGCTACTTTCTAAACATACTATGATGCAGCACCCGGAGCATGTGACATCATGGCTGATCAACCAAACTTATCCCTTCCTACAAAAAATAATAAATTCTAAAGATATTTACCACTGTTTGTTGTATGTTATATATTCTAGGTATAGTTGTACTAATATAATTATGTTGTTAGGAAAATTATGTTAATGAGGATTTAAATCAGTTTGAAATCTTTAAAATGGGAGGGGGAATTTCCTTGACCGGAAAAATCCGTAAGGCCCTGTACTTCAAACTAAACCTTGGATGCACCATAAAATGAAACATTGTAAAATGATTTTGTAAATAGATGTAAGAATTTTTTAAATGCATAAATCAGCTAAAAACGTAGATTTCCCGAATGCCTGAACAGAGAAGATTTGTAATGATTTTGTAAATAATTAACTTTTTCACAAGGGAAATAAATGTACACTGATATTTTGGATTCTAAGTATTTTTAGTTATATCTAGATACCTTACCTTTCCCTGAGACACCCACGTTTACCGTGTATGGTATGATTCGCACGCCTCGCGCTATTTGCTAGGGGAATTGTAGGACCTAGCGAAGTCCATTGGAGGCGAGGTTCGCGAGATAATAGCTCGCATACAGGAGACTGTCCAATCTCAAATACACCAGATACGATCGGAGGTCAAATTTAATGACCAAGAAGTCGCCACGACGTTAGAGAGTCAGGATCAGAAGATTTGAGGAACATCCGTGTCTTGAAACTCAGGATAACGGGATCGGGACCATAGGACCAACGAATTGCGACAGCAGAAAGCGCCTTCGCTTTGACTGTAGAGGACAAAAATCCGAAGAAGTCTGAGGACGAAATTATTCGCCTTGCGCAATGTTTGCGGACAACGTGCGGGTCCAGTATTGCCGTCCCCTGTGTGTCGGCACATTGGAACGTCCCGAACTTGCCACGTTTCGGGGGTACATCCCAAGAAAAACCACTTTCTTTTCTTAATACATTGGGAAATTGGTTCACGGGTAACCAAGTCACATATACAGTAAAGATTAGACTATCCCCCTGACATTCCAAGAACGGGTTAAATCGTGGTTTCAGGTATTAATCCCCACTCCAGTCACATACACAGAGTGAAGGACGAAATACCTACTTAGATTCGGGAACGTAGAGCGTAGGCTGAACTTAAAACTAAAGATTATGACCAGTCGGTTTATCAAGAAAAATGTTCAATGCATGTTTATGCGATACAAAACATCGCTATACTAATTGAGCGATGAGGATATGTCCGAAACAGAAACCATTCAGATTATTTTACGACAAATGCTGTACTTCGTAAGTACTTCGTGTGCTAAGCACGTACGTTCCCACTCAGTAAATGAATTGCTCCACCGCTTAGACAGGTACGACCAAACTGAAGTACCGAAAGATCGTGATTGACCGCAACGAAACGCGATGAGGTTATCCCCAAAAGAAGAGGAAACGCGGAGGTCCATACCGTATATCGGAGGTCCATATTGTGGCGGTACATTAAGTAGCCTAAATAATATTATAATTTTAATCGACAAAAAACAGTGCTTTCGGGGAGTTGCATAACTGCCGGCGCCGCGACCCGACGCGCGCGACCTGTTCGAAGGAATTTATGGCAGGGTGCAGCTGCCAACGCTGGGGTTCCCCTCGGAATGCAGACCTTTCCACCCCACCTCCTTGGCGACCGCCCGCCCCCTCGTCAACAAGCGTCCCCTGTCTCTGGCGGGGATTCCCTTCGACATTAATTAAGAACTGTTGATCGGAAAGGACATTTGGGAAAGGGGGGCCGCGAAGATCCTGTACATGTGCGCGCGCCTGTTAGATACAGAAAATAGTCCAAGCAACAGACAATTTTGGAGTTTCTTGTTCGTCGATTGGCTTAAACAGAACCCTCGGAGCCGGCGCCGCCGCCTAAGGTCAACGAACCTTGCGGGCCCCCAGCTGACAGGGCCAACTGCTGCATACGAGACGTCCCGGTACAATTTGTCGTATCGGCAAAAAAAGAAACCCACACTTTTGGGTATTATCATGCTTCGCTCTTCAAGCGCAACATGAACTTTTTGATCACACAATCCAGATTTTCTAAGCGTTGCCGCGCCTGAGCAATCATTTATTTATTTACGTCAAAAAACAGTTAAAAACTGCGTATGACGGGCTATGGGGAAAAGTGAATTGTGTGCACATTTTCAAAATTCTGTGATCCCTACACTAAATCATATACTACTTAAGTTTTGAATTTTGAAAGGGAGAAAAAAAACTCCCATGTAATAAAATCGATTTTCAAGGATAAATAAGCAATAAATTTTGAATTTGTTTGTTTGTCATGTTCTTAAATTATCATAATTAGTTATTCCTTAATTTTAATTTAATTATCTTACTATTTATTAGAGAGCTCATTAGGTAGGGTAATTTTTTTATGAAACTTCCTTGACAGGAGTCAGGAATAAATTTAAATGTTTTCGAGTCATTGTGTTCATTCTTATTAGCGTGAACAACTCCTAGCAACCCTCTTCTTCCGTCTAGAGAAAAAGGAACTGGTGATCTAACAGCCAATTGAGCTATAGCCGGGCCAGCGGATGTGACAATATATACAAAATAATTTTCTATATGAAATCCATATAGATCCTATAATCCTATTATTAAATCAATATAAAATTTATTTTGTACATAATTATTGATAAATTATTTGCTTTTGTTTTCTGTTAGCAAATTGTATTTTTCGGTGTGTACAGTGTGTTGTATATGTAAAACAGACAATGTCATATGTTAATGATTGACAAGTTGGCAACACTATTGTAGTCTAAGACACGCTAATAAAGGCTAATGCACAACACGTTCAAAATGTCTATCAGAGTTGAATCCAATATGATTTATGTGAGATGGAACATAGACATAGCGACATGTAGAATATACGATATATATCATTGATAACCTTACAGGTGAAGAAAAACTATTTTGTTAACAAACTAACTGTAATTTTAGCTCTAATGAAGTTCACTATACATATTTCTGTAAATAAATGTTTTATCTGATTTGTAGCCCTGATGAAAACCAAATATATGGCCAAAACGTCGGCAATGTAAAGTTTTGTTTTCTTTACTGTCACCCAAACTCAAGACCCATTAGACGTATACGTTGACGATACAACGGGTCAAGAATCATTTATATTCTAACAAGCCCACCTACTCCCTTCCAGCACGTGGGGAGAGCGTGATAGTATGAATGCTTGTGAAGCGAGCTTAAAATTCCCAGGAAGCAGGATCTTTTGGGGATGAGAAAGGTCTAAACCCTTGACACAATGAATCAGATAAAATACCAATAAAATGAGCATATATTCAATGAAAAATTACAGTGGCACAATTATATAATAGTATTATGCACTTTAAATAGTTGGTCACTGAAAAAAAACAGAAAACAAGGCAAAACAAAAAATTGGCGTCATCTCGACTGCCTGAACACACTTTCACCAATTACAATTCACAATTTGCTCATTCGTCTTTCTGAATTTTTATCTACCGCATTATTTTTCTCTTTCTACTCTCTAGTTTTTTCCGTGCACGGCTTTTAAATCGAGTTTTACACTTGTTCTAAGGTATCCCGTTTACAGGTGCTAGTCTTGGGCTTCGCACTCACTATAACATTGTGAACTTTAAAGAGATAAAAAGTAAAACGTAACATACACGTTACTTAAATTTGACCCCTTTACATATCACAGAAAGCAGTTACTTTTAACACAATACAATAAACTATGACTTTTCCAGATAACATCACTGTACAACATATGAAAATCATTAATTATTTAAGTAAAATTGTACAAGGTATGGCCTCTGTGAATGAATTTAATAACACGTGCAGTAAATGAACTTGAAACTGCCACTCACATCGTTCGGAATACTTCTCCCACCTATTCTGACCTTTCACCCACTTTTAACACGAATTGTCGTGTATTTACTGCTATTCTCTTTCCCCAACTGATCGCCGCATAAAAGTTGCCAGTTCTTTTACCTCAACAGCTCCGCATCGCTCGCCTGTATGTGACCTTGTGGAGATGCCTGCCGCTCGCAGCCTCGCGTTGCAACCCGTCTTCGCTCGCTGTCCCACGATGTTACCAGTTTCCTTCCCTCGAGCTCTGGACTCCGCCACGCCTCCAATTTCCACACCCTTCTTCCGTTCTCCGGACTCGTACGATTCTCGTTCCAGTCCAAATCTTTCTCACCTACGCTTCTCTCTTCCTGGGGTCGTCCTTCTTCTTCTGCCGCGCCTCGTACAAGATTTTTCGCGCTTCCAGCTTCGAATAATTAATGTTGCTGAAGTTATGCTTTAATTGTTCGGCCACCCTACCACACTTTGAACGTGTGTGGTCTCACCGTGCAATATGAGATGCTGGATTTAGTTAATGTCCTTCTGCGCGAATTTTACAAATTTGAAATTATTTCGAAGTCAAACAATCACTTTACTTGCTCTCTCAAATATTGTAAATGTTAATGCGAAGAATGTTCGTGCACTCCACTTCTCAATTACATCACTTTCGTTGATACGCTTCTCAAGCTAACTTTTAACTACCAAGTTAAAATAAACTCCTATGCTATCAAGTTGCAAATGCCTTCAGAACAGTCTAGTCGCCGTCGCTGCTACAATCATAAAGAGCTCCTCCGAGGCACGCCGCGATACTTATGGTACTCGTGCCTGGGGAAATTTTTAGAGGGGTGAATATTCTCCTCTTTTCGTGACCTCCCGGAAAAACATTATTCGCTAGTTCGGGCGTCAGAGTTCGAAATGCTGTGGGCAGATGGCGCGTTTACTTCGTTTACCGCGTAAACGTTTCTTTCTGTTTGCGGGCTTCTTCTCGTAGCTGATGGTGGCGTTATGGAGTTGTCTAATCCCATGACGTCACAAATATATATATATATATATATATATATATATATATATATATATATATATATATATATATATATATATATATATTGTAACCCGTCGGCGGTGGGTCGGGGGTTTGCATGCTCAATAATACACAGATGGGCATTTCAAGATAATATTTACTTATTCTAAAATATGATTATGATGATGATGATTGGCATAACAATGATTTTTACAAATGAATTTACATGTTTTTTTTGTACATCGGCGGCCTCTTATTTACTTTAAAATGAAATTTGATACAAAAATTGAACACAAGTACTTGGCCGCTACCCTCGTGCCTGATTACCGGCACATCCGCTACAGCTCCGAATATCTAAAGTTCGTCCGCACTTACGCGGGAAACAAGGGCTGAGCGTCACCTGGCTGCACAAAACTACTTATCTGGTACTCTTCTGAGGCGTGATGTCAGCAGTGGTGAGTGATGCATTCCCGGGCTGGAGTCGGGCGGCTGTGGCGCGTACTCAGGCGGAAGCCACCAACAACACGCTCCCTCTGGACCCAATGCTGCGCTGGCGTCGTCCACATTTCATGACACGCGACCCAGGTCACAACGTCTCGTTGCCGATCGTAAACAATGGTGATTCCGCGCTCGGCTTGCGGTCTCCGGAGAGGAAGTTCCTTCCGGTAGCGAGTCTAATGAATTTCACCGATGATGTGACATTGCGCAGAGCAAAAATCTCGTATGAAGCGCCAAGTCAAATAGCGCACGTTTTGAGAGTAATCATTTCAGCTCACGTGACTAATTAAGTTTATGCGGCGCGCGGTAGAGCAAGTGTCTCCCACCGATCTCTAGACACAAGTCTCCCTCACCGATCTCTAGATACAAGTGAGTTTTGGGCGGCGCGCTACCACGAACGAAGGCACCTCTTCCCTCTCCACGGACCGGGGGCCTGTCTTCGATTCACTCGCCCTTCGCTAAAGAGGCGGCACTTGAGCCAATGGCTCGCGAGCTCGCATCGACAATGTGCGGCATTGTATGCTCGAAAGTAGGTCTCGCGAGTCCACAGGTGACCACGTGCGCATAACGAAAGGGTGGTATATTGGCGCGGCACGTCCGAAGACGGTGACACATGTTTCCCCGCCTTCGCGCCTCGGTCACGGCGTTTTACTCCTTTCTTTTCGGGTGCCGGCGACGGTTAGCCCAGGCCGTTCTTTGATTGACGTTATTGCTTTATTGCCCTGCCTGGTGCCTCTCTCCCGGGTGAACACTTGAGCAAAACGAATTTTGATGCTCTTAAGCAGCACGTCTGTGGATCGGACTCAAAAGGCATACCCAGCGAGCGCGGGACTCGACGCGGCACGCGCCGGTGCGTCTCGGTAGCACAATGCTTTTCACGGTCATAAATATGTCTCCGAGTTCGGCTGAGGGGGTGATGACGAGGGGTTGGCAGAGACCGGTGGTAGGGCTTGGCCTCGATAATTGTCGTTTAGTGTGGAGAGGCTATTGAGTCCGCGGCACCCAGGGACGGTCATAAAACCTTTTGAACGGCGCGGCCACGCACCTAAGCGGGTGGGGCGGCGGTCGGCATACTATGACCAGTATTTTATTTTATTATATTATTATTTCGGAGGACGTACCGTTACAATATATATATATATATATATATATATATATATATATATATATATATATATAGAGAGAGAGAGAGAGAGAGAGAGAGAGAGAGAGACTGAACACACGTCGTGGACCTGCCTCCGACGTGCCGCCCACAATGCAACCTTGTTTTGACCAGGGGTCGTTAACCCTGAGGGTGGCGAGCACCGCTCGGGCGTTACCAGCGCCGCGCGGCAGCCTACTGCCGCTCCGACGCCAGGCCTGTCAGGTTGTGGAATCAGTTTGCCTCTAGGAGTCCAATATTGGGTGTTGTGAAATGGATAGAACACAGGCCAGTTCAAATTCAAAGGAAACACTTTAGTGACTCTGGTAAATATACTCATGTATTCTGAAACTTTTCTAGAGATGAACACACACACTTGAATACAAAACAAAATGGCAATTCTATTTACACTTAAATTTGAACAACAATTTCGTGTTCTTTACTTGATCATAACTATAGTCAATTAATTAAAGAATTTGAACAAGTTAATTGTTCATGCAAGTCTTACAACTTCTGTATTCAAACGCTTCCTTTCAGTTTACTCTTGCCCACGATTGTGGCTCGAATCTAATTTTATCGAAATGTTCGACATGAACTTTCTAGTCCCATATTTTGAATTACATTTTTTTAAACATTTCGTCTTTGCGGTCAGCATACCGCACGGGTACTCACGCTTCGGCGATTGTGGCACACGTAACCCGACCTCGGCTAATGCAGTGCACGGGACCTCGGTGGCTTATTGCTGAGAACGGCAGCCCGATCCGCGGCGAACTTCGGCCTCGCGTCGCGCTGCTCGCTGCGCTGTTCCGTTCGGCGACCCGCGTCTCGCGCGGTGCGGCCTCCGCCCGTCGGTGAGCTCGTACAATCTTCTTCGGTCGCTATGTAAAGCGGCCGCGCCCCCACGCCCGTCTTCTGGTTCCAACTCGCTTCTCTGGCCGTGTTGTAGAAGGGATGTCGCCTCGGCCTTCCACCTCAGCGATGCGGCGTACGGGCGGCGTAACGATTATACGAGGGACGCCGTGTCCGGATCCGTTCTCCTCACTGGACTTATGTGGCTCCCTCCCGCTCGTGCGTTTTACTCCACCGTCGGTGAATCTCGACCCATTAATTAGACCTTCCTTTCGTAAATGTAGCGCAGTGCCTTTTCTCGCGTAACGTTCTTGAGAAAAATGACTCGGGAGCAGTTTCTTCCTTGCCTCCGTCGCTTCCGCACGTTCAGATTTTACTGGTAGCGCGTCCTCTCTTCAAATCTGTCTTTCTCGGAGATTTACAGGCAACTCTCCTACCTTCATCACTCGGAAGATTTCTAGACGACCATTCGATCTGCTTCCTTCAGAAATCTCTCGAAAACTGTGTCTCTGGTTAACGGAAAAACTTTCCCCCGGAGACTTTTCCCTCTATTTTTAGAAGTCGGCCAATCGCAAGATTCGGTTTCCAACCCTTATCTTCCCACTATCCCATTGGCGACCACTCGTTCCGCTCGCCGTGGCTGCGGCTGACGTCGGGCGATGACGTGGTTACGGCGCCACGTTTGAAATGGCGGACACCCGCGATGGTTTTCGGGCGTTCGCGAATGGGATTCCGGTTCGTTGCCGGGGCGCATATTAGAGCTCGTCTCAATATATATATATATATATATATATATATATATATATATATATATATATATATATATATATATATATGTGGCATACGAGGTTATGAAATACTTCGCCGTTACATAATTTCAAGGAGAACATGCAAATTTTAGTATTTCTGATTTTTGGTGCCAACACTATCTTTCTAGTTCCTGTCTCCCACCTCAGTTTTATGCAAATTTGGAAATTCAGCCGTGCCGCCGCTCGCATTCCTGCATCGTAGCCCGCTTCAATGCCGCTCCGAAGGCCACTCGGTCTCCTTTTCGCCTGCCACCAGATCCAGGGACCAGTCTTCTTAACGCCCACCCACAGATCCACGGTCCAGTCTTCTTAACGCCCACCACCAGATCCACGGTCCAGTCTTCTTCCCGCCCACCACCAGATCCACGGTCCAGTCTTCTTCACGCCCACCACCAGATCCACAGTCCAGTCTTCTTCGCCCGCCTTCTTGCGACACGAGTACGCGTATTGCCCAGTCTCTCCGCGTGTGCTAGTTAGCGTGTCGCCTCACTAATGCTTTACAAAAACTCTCACAGTTCCGCAACCACAGCCACTATTCTGATTCGTTCTAAATTTCACAGTTCTTACTGCAATCTCCTATTATGTTCTCCTTACACCACGTAGCCTCGCTACTCTATCATTTCCCACTTCCTACCACCTCCAAAACTACCGCTTCTCTACCTCAACTATTCCGCTACCTTACTCGACTTTTCACCTCGGCGTCTCACACAAGAAGGCTGCTTTCCTCGCTGCTCCGCCGTTTAAATGTTGCAGTGACGTCACGGTACAACCCTACCGCGCTGCCCATATTCCGAAAGTGCACCGCCATCGCGCTTCAGGCCGCAACTAACCGGTAGCGCCTTTTTCGATCAGTGACCGACGTTCGGTCATACCTTCGCTCTCCACGTCTCCGCCGACGCTGCGTGGGCGTTGTGGGGTTTGTGACGATGCCCCAAACGTCACAATATATATCTGCGGGAATTCGCAGATATCATGCTCTTGCGTGCTTTGTGATACCTCAGGGCAGTGGGATCTTTTTGGGTGTCGAGAGGAAATCCACACAAGTACACATAAATCAATTAAACTGGGTTTATATTCTGAAACCCTTTTAAGTGGTTACACTGAACACACATACAAAATGCACAGAACAAGAAAAATAAATGGTACCTTTCTCTTTTAATGCATGAAACCTTCATTCATTTCTTTCGCATATTTAATCTGGGAATTCCCATCGATCAGTTTACACCTGAAATTTACTCCAATTTCTGTTTAACCTGCCTAGTGGCACCGGGTTCAGATTTGCGACTTTTAGTCTCAAAACAAATTTAACATTAACTTGTGAACAATTACATAAAACTCTCAAATAATTTATCGTCACTGTGAATAACATAAACCAAACACAATCTTTATAAAATATCTATTGGAAAGTTACTTAAAATAGACGAATTTGTTTAGTTTCTCCGCTAGCTCCGTGCACTATTTTCTCTCCCTACCAACGTTCCCTTTTTAAGTTCTTCCTGGTCGCGGGGCGTTGACCTATATTTCAGCGCTTTGCGCTGCTCGCCGTTACCTTCGCCGCTCCCGCCCGCTGGCCGCCTCGAAGTTGACCTTGTAGTGATGGCGGCGCACGCCGGCGGTTTTCACGAAAGTGCACGAGGGAATGGGGCTAATTGATACGCATATTCATTAATATTTTATCACTTGTATTTTACGAGATATTTGAGAAAACTTTGTTTCTTCAAATGGAACGAAACATATTTTTTCAGTCTATCATGAGCGTAAGAACGCGAATTCAATGATATACATATTGTAATATGTTAGGCATTTTTTGAGTAATTTTAATGTTTGCGACTCATGTTTAACGGATATTTTGAATATAACAGTCAGCCCCGCAAGGTCACGTAGCGTTCCACCAGCGAAAGCGCGCTCGGGAAAGAGAAGCTCAGTATTTGATGATGCCAAACATATTCCAAATATTCACAAAACTGTTGCAATTTTTTCCTGTGATCTGCTTTCCACCCTCCGCGTTTTCAGATGTTTTGTCTTTCTTTAAATGAAGGATTGAAAATAAGGATTTGTCATAAGTACGTATTGCAATAAAATTGTGCACTACTTCAACTCCATTTAATGGGGTTTTATATCACAGGATACTGATGGAATCTTGAAACAAAACACAATAAGAATAAATAATTAAGAGTACAAAGAATATTGCACATTTTGAGCAAACAATTTTAATGTTAATAAGCATATGATAATAACTTAAGGATATAAACATAGGAATAGTTATTGTCATTGCTTTAATAGTGCCAATTTTTAAAAAAGACCAAAATGAGAAATGCAAAATTATATGACAGTTAGTCTTACGTCAGTAGCCTGTAAATTGTTTGAAAAATTATTCTCTAATTCGATTAGAAATCATTTGGATCAAATAGAATGGTTATTTCATGGACAGCATGGCTTCAGAAATGGTTTTTCTTGGGAAAGTCAGATTTTTCCTTACTCATGACTTGTCTGAAGTAATTGATGTAGGGGAACACAATAAGAATAAATAATTAAGAGTACAAAGAATATTGCACATTTTGAGCAAACAATTTTAATGTTAATAAGCATATGATAATAACTTAAGGATATAAACATAGGAATAGTTATTGTCATTGCTTTAATAGTGCCAATTTTTAAAAAAGACCAAAATGTGAAATGCAAAATTATATGACAGTCTTGTCTGAAGTAATTGATGTAGGGGGAAGAGTGGATGCAATAGTTATTGATTTTGCTAAAGCATTTAATGCAGTGTCTTATGTCATATTTATACTGAAACTTATTGATTCTAAAATTAACAAGCGGGTTCTTGAGGCTGCAAAATAACTTCAGTAAATTGTTTGGGAGAGCCACAGAATGTTGGATTGGGTTGCCCACAAAGCGTGGCCACAACTTCCTAGCTTGTCACAAGGGAAAATTCTGAAAGGCAATTATTTGAGAACTATTAGCTTATCTCTGCGAGAAAATTGTTGATAATTGAAGAAGTTGTCAATATTTCCTTAGGTGAACAGAATATTTTTTTCTGTTATAATACGTGTGACATACAAGTTCAGTTCACTATCAGCTTTTACGCGCCCAAACACACGCTGCTACCACCAGTCAAAAATCGAATTTCTTCAATGCCGCCAAGATATGGATTACTACGGCTTTTACTGACGAGGCGGTCTTTTGTGCAAACGCTCGGCTGAAAACTTTTCCAACAATTGCCTCTCGTGACGTCATATGAATATAGTCGTATTTTCTCGAAGTCCCGACAATGGGAGCGAGCTTGCGCGCCAATAACTCTCAGCTGAGGTCGCAATACCAACCCTACATAATTAAATTGATAGTAGCATTTGTACTTGCATCTCCAGTACCTGGCGCGATCTTGTGAGCGTCTATGCCACAGTTCAACATGTCAAAGCACGTTGTCCTTCCAAAAAAGTTTCATACGAAAGACGTCTTGCTTTCCTTTCTTGAAGCTAAAGCTAACCAACTCTTTTTGGCGAAAAAATATAAGTCCGATGCGGGATGTATAAGAAGCATACTCTTTGCTGTTAATTAGCGCCAAGGAATTGTTATAAATAATAGATTTTAAAGTACGGCGCCAAATTTGAATTAATTTTACCCGTTTTGGCCAACGCGGGTAAGAGCATGGAGAAGTGAATTTCTTCGCGATAGAAATCAAAAAGTTCGAATTGGACAGCATTTATCGGAAAAGGGTAACGTTACTTCCGGTGTCCATCAGCGCAGTATCATTCGCCCACTGCTGTTTCTTATCTCTATAAACGATTTATCGCGAAATATAACGTAAAAATTTCGACTCTTCGCTGACGACTGTATATTATACAGGGAAATTGCAGAATAACACGATATAATTCAACTACAGAACGATTTAAATAAAATTTATGATTGAGCATTAGCTAATAAAATGACTATAAATGGAAAGAAAAGTAGAGCGATCACATTTTGTAAGGCCAGAGCTTTTCATACAATACCTTATCATCTACGTAAAGACGTAGTTCAGCGAGTCTCGAATTATAAATACCTTGGCATCCTTCTGGATAGTAAATTGGGATGGGAGAAACAAACGAACTACGTAGTGGGTAACGCTTGGAGGTCTTTGCATTTCGTCATGAGAAATCTTAAATGCAATAAGAAAACAAAAGAAATCGCGTATACCTCGCTTGTTAGGCCGGTAATGGAATACGAAGCTAGTTGTTGGAATCCGTCATACGCATAGCATTGTTAGCACGTCATACGCAGTTTTAACTGTTTTTTGACGTAAAATAAATAAATAAATAAATAAATAAAAATAAATAAATCCGTACAGAATAGGACTTAGAGAGGATACAAAACAGAGCGGCAAAATACACATTTCGGAGGAACACACCTGCGCATTGGGAATCATTAGAACGCCGGAAGAAAAGGGCACGACTTTGCGCACTGTGTAAGTCTTACGTTGGTTGTTCTGCATGGCAGAAAATTTGTGGAAAGCTACATAAACCAGATTATTTAAATAGATTTCATCACAAATATAAAATTAGAACACATTATTATAAATCAGCGCCTTATTGCTACGGTCATGATAATATTTACCACGAACCCTTTTCAAAAAGAAAAGGTAACAACTTGATGTAAGTTGAAAAAATAGTGAATTTTTAAAATCCAATTTGTCGACGAAATTCGCAGCCAGAACCTAAATAAACCGAAAGAAAGCAAATACCATTGTAAATAACAAATGTGATAAGACACATGCATCTCGGCGTCATAACAGCCAAAAACTTAGGAAATCTCTAGGAATCGCTAACACGTACAGCAAAGGTTGCCATCCAACACTTTCCCGCCAAACGTTGTGATGTCATTCTGGACATCGGCTTATATATACAGTATATAATTTATTTATTTATTTATTTATTTATTTATTTATTTATTTATTTATTTATTTATTTATTTATTTATTTATTTATTTATTTATTTATTTATTTATTTATTTATTTATTTATTTATTTATTTATTTATTTATTTATTTATTTATTTATTTATTTATTTATTTATTTATTTATTTATTTATTTATTTATTTATTTATTTATTTATTTATTTATTTATTTATTTATTTATTTATTTATTTATTTTTCTTCATGTATGTTGATTCATGGCATATTTTGTGTGATTTCTAATGTTGTTCAGAAAAGTTGTCCTTATTCCATGTGATTGTGTTTTTTGTTAGCCCTGATGAAGGAATTAAATATTCCGAAACGTTGGCAAACTAATGTGTTTCATTAATTGACCGATCCCGTGATCCATATCCTACCATTATGGACATCTCTATAGAAATGTTCCTGAATGACTTTGCAACGTTTGGCGGGAAAGTGTTGAGTGGCAACTTCTGCTGTGCGCCTAGAGAATTAGAAATTTTTTGACTGTATTTTGGGGCTCCCGAGGTTTTGTGTTTTATATCATATTTGTTACTTATATTCATTCTGTATTCTTTCTGTTTGTTTAGGTTCTGGCTGCGCATCTCGTTCACAAATTTAATTTAAAAAAGCACTGAGATTTACTATACTTCCACCTGAATTCTATCTTGGAGATACTATTAGTCGCGCGACTTTTCTTGACGTCTCCCAGCGCGGGGTGCGGGGAGAGGAGGCTTCTCCCGACGTCACATCCAACGGGTGTTGCCAACTGTAACATTATTAATAATATTCGCGCCTCTTTCGCTCTTAATACAACAGGGCATTATAGACGATAAAATATAACAAATAATACCACAATTAATAGCAACCACAAGTGAAAATAATTAGATAACGATAATATTGCTTATTAAGGAGATATGATATTACCAAAATCCGAATCGAATAAATAACAGGGCACAACACTAACAGCGAAAATGCGAGAACTGAATTCATTCGAAAGCAGCGCTTGGCAGCCCTGACAATCTTGCCGTGCCGTTCCGTGTGAGACCAATGTTGTGACCAGACCGTACCGAGTCGTGCTGTGTTGAGCTCAGACGTCAAGAAAAGTCGCGCGACTAGTACACTCAGCCGCCACGTTAGAAAAACCCAAGTATACATGAAGTACCTCTCTTTTTATTTTGAAAATCGTTCAAAGTAAATATTATCACGACCTTAGAGATAATGCTACGATGTTAATTTGTAATAAAATGAAATGTTTGAAACATTTGGATCCACGTGCCCTTTCATCGGTTATGAAAAATGTCAACGAATTTCGGGTTCCTATGCTATTCGAGTAGAGGTGACTCCTTCCGTATATTTTTATAAACTGTATTTCAATTGTAAAAGTCTACAGATGTAATTCATTTTTGTAATATTACTATATTCATTTCACAAGTCCTCTAATTTCGTCGTTAAGGATGAGGCTGGAAGGTTAACTGCAAAGCGGAGCCTAGTTAAACCTTCCGGTCTGGTCCTTAAAGACGAAGAGAGACTAAGGCCCGCAACAGACTACACCAAGGAATGCGTTGCGAGAAATGTGGAAAATCGAAACAAGGGACACTTATCGACCCCACACATTAGAAAGAGTTTTCTCGTTCGCCTCTGCGGAGGCGAAACTCGCCGGAGTCGGTCAGTGAGCGAGTTTCCTCGGACACATTTCTACTCTTTCATTTTTCATAGGACATTTAGGCCTTCGCTACAGCAGGAAAACACGTAGAACTGAGTGAGGTTATAATATTTAGCAGTATAAGATGTGTTAAACAACCAGTTTTTTAATTGTTTACTTGAATTTTCTCTTTAAATGGGGATGAACAAGAAAAAACTGGTTTGAAAGATATTCTTACTTGTACGAAACTCGTTCATAATAATAAACAAAAATTTAAAGCAAGAAACTTGAAGGAATATTTTGAAATAATTTAATTCATTATTTATGAATTAATTTATTAACTGTGAATTTTATTTTGAATTATTTGATCGTTCACCATTTATTCATAATTCAACCAATAAATTCAGTAAAACAGAGGGGGGAATTACGGAGCTCAAGAAAATATGCACAGATTGCACTCCTCCCTTAAAAGTCACGTACGTTCCAGTTTTTTACATTAATTAATTATTTGTATGCAATGCAGTAATGCATTCCTTTTTGGGCAATTCGTACTCGTTAAACAGATAATTTACGATTATGGC
This sequence comes from Teleogryllus occipitalis, assembly GCA_011170035.1. Taxonomy (NCBI): domain Eukaryota; kingdom Metazoa; phylum Arthropoda; class Insecta; order Orthoptera; family Gryllidae; genus Teleogryllus; species Teleogryllus occipitalis. The sequence continues at coordinate 21,883 of BLKR01006243.1, forward strand.
AACAAAACAAGGATTTCACGGGTTAAAGTTACACAAGAGCATTTAATAAAACAAGAAACGGGACTCGCGGGGGGTCTCATAGCTAACTGCTGTCCCCCTCTCGGCTTGTAGCACATAAAGGCATTTCAAGACATCGAATATGCATATCGTCGCTACCATGCGTACATGGCGCTAAAATTTCCTAATAACTTATTTCTAGTGAGTGGACGCAGCCTCGCCGGTCTCTTTCCTCATTTCTCGCAGCGCATCTCTCGGTTGATTGATTTTTTCGTGTTTCCGGCCGCTAGAATTCTCCAGACAGCAGCTGAATTCGACCTAGCTGAAAAGCCAGTGTTGAAAATCCTCCCGCCGTGAGGAGTGGGAACCTAGGACCTCCCGGTTAGAGGCGCTGCAGTAACATCAGTTGATGCACTGAGCTACCGCTCCCGGTGCATCTCTCGGTGGAGTCTGTTGAGGGCCTAATAGAAGCCGAGTTACATACAAAGTTTTTTTGATATTTCTAGTATACTACTAATTCAAAATAAACACTTACCACTTCCATGAGTTAAGAATTGCCATTAATAATAATAATAATAATAATAATAATAATAATAATAATAATAATCCGCCTGTGGCTGCTGCATGTTTATGACAGCAGTCACTGTCGGTCCCAAGCCCGGGTAAAGGAGGAGGGCCCCTAGTGCGGCACTGCTTCCACTTACTTGTGCCCACTCCTTTCAACTATCCTATTTTGGTCACTCTCGACCCCTTGTGATTTCGACCCCGACGCTATTAGGTTTCGAGGGCTAGGGAGTCATTCATTTCTCTTACTTCTCTATTCTGTTGCTGTGCTTACTCTTCACTTTCCTACTTCCCTACTCTCCACTACTCTTTTCTTTAACTTATATTTTCCAACCTGGCAGAAGGTATAAAATGCTTTGGGATGGCGAACCCTAATAAAAATCCGTCGCATGGAAGGTCCATTAGGATCAAAGCTTACGGTGCAGGGGCCCGGATCCCCAGTACCGGCGGCCAGGGGTGCGCGAGCAGGCCCCGGGGCGTCAACCAACGACTGCAATGACATAGATGTGGCCCATTTGGCATCTATGTCAGATAATGCCTCAGGTGGGGAGCACTCTGGCGGGAGGTCTACGGAACCTGATAGTGCCTTTAGAAGGGCAAAAACGGGAGGAGATATCGACTCGTTATGGGAGAAATGGGAATGCATGGAACAACTGCAAATGGCCCAGATCAAACTAATCAAGGGTCTGGCCAGTAATCTTAGCGTAGTTGGGAGTAATATGCTACGCAATAATCCCACAACGGTGAAGGAAGCATTGACTAAAGTCATAGAAGAGGTTGATATGATCAAGAATAAGTGTCAAGCAATGACAGTAGAGAGAGGAGAGTTCTGGGACCAACTCTTGGTGAGTAAAACACAACTGCAGAAGTGCCCCACGAGTCATAAAGGGGCTGACAGACTTGAAAAGAGTAAAGGGTTGGCTCGCCAAGAAAATAAGAAGAGGGTCGCGCCTAGCCCACCGATGGAAAGTAGTAGATACGATAAAAAGGAGAAAAAGGAAGGGGATGAAATAGTAGCAATAGTAGACGGAAGTGAAGCTACACAGGAATGGAAGGTTCCGAAGGAACATAGGAAGAAGAACAGGAAGAAAGAAACAGAAGCAGGTAGGCTCCAAGGAGGTCGCACACTAAAGCAAGCGATCAAAGTGTCGGCCAAGGAAGGAGAATCCTACGCTGATATCATAAAAAAATGAAGAAGGAAGTAGACCCTAAGGAATATGGGGCTGAGATCATGTCTATCCGCAGGACACAAACGAAGGAGTTGCTCATTGTTCTAGGCAAGAGCGGAAATATAACTTCCTTAAATGAGGCGGTAGGAAAGGCGGTTGGTGCTCAGGCCAAGGTGAATATGCTAACACCGAAACGCATAATTGAAATCAGGGGCATCGACGAGTCATTAACTGTGGAGGAAGTGGTGGAAACGGTAGCCCGGAGTATCAAGGTGCAGGCACAACAGATTGCCGACTCCTGCCGATTGAGGCGGGGATACGGCGGTGTACAAATGTTGTCTGTCCTTCTGCCAACAGAGTTAGCATCAGACCTGGTGGCAAAGGAGAAAATTAAAATAGGATGGATAAACTGTCGGATCAGGGAAAGACAGCAAATAGATAGATGCTATAGATGTCTTGCCTACGGTCATATATCAACCGTATGTAAGGGCCCTGACAGGAGGAACACCTGCTATAAGTGTGGGGTAGTGGGACACCTCGCCAAGGATTGCAGAGGTGAAGTACGCTGCATCCTTTGCAAGGAAAGAAACCTGAGCGATAATCATATGCTAGGTAGTAACAGATGTACTTCTTTTATCGCTGCTCGTAACAAAAACAAGAAAAAGTATGCTCAGGGTTATTCAGATTAACCTGAGGAAAAGTAAGCAGGCGCAAGACCTCCTAACTCAGGTCGCAGCTGAAAGAAGGGCTGACCTGTTGATAGTCAGCGAACAATTTGATACATCTGACGCAACTACGTGGTACCAGGACTCCTCAAGAAGAGCAGGTATAATAATCCTTAACAAGAAGCTTTGTGTACAAGAATCCAAGCGGACGAAGTTTGGTTTCGTGTGGGTGGAAGTGAATAACGTTAGGATTTACAGTTGTTACTTCTCTCCTAACGAACAGCTTGAGAAATATAAGAAGGATATCGACGAGCTTGAAGCAAGCGTAATGTCGGCAAAAGGCGAAGTACTTATAGGAGGCGATTTCAATAGTAAATCGCCAGAATGGGGGGAGACTAGGTCAGATAAGAGAGGAGTTATAGTCTGCGAGTTTGTTGCAAGAAATGACTTAGTTATTTTAAACAACGGTGATAAGTATACTTTCCAACGTGGCAATGCCTCCTCTATCCTGGATATTTCCATAGGCTCCGCAAAGCTGAGCAGAAGCGTTAAGGACTGGCAAGTACTGGAGGAGGAGTCGCTCAGCGACCATCTATATATTGGGTTTTCCTACGCTACTAATGAGAAATGTTACCCTGAGGTGGCTCGATATAACAAAGGCAGAGCACCTTGGAATGTAAAGAAGCTGAATGTAGATAAGGCCAAAGCCTCCCTGGAGGAATCTAGGCTGATGAGGACTATGGGCTGGATGAGAAGTACGGATTCCCTCGAAGGAATAGCTCGGGAAACCAGAGAGACAGTGATAGCTGCGTGTAATGCATCGATGCCCAGACGCAGAGGGCTTAGGAGTAAACCTCAAGTCTATTGGTGGACGTCTGAAATAGCGGAGTTGCGCAAGAACTGCATCAAGGCGCGAAGATTAGCGACGAGAGCCAAGACTAATCCCTTTCTTAGAGATCTGTACGTGAGTTGTCGTAAGCTACTCAAAAACGAAATTAAAAGAAGCAAGGCCAGATGCTGGAAGATGCTTTTAGAAGATATTGACAAAGATCCTTGGGGCCTGGCCTACAAAATTGTGGCCAAGAAGCTCAAGGTTGCCTGGAAGACACCTGGCCTAGATGATTCACGTTGGGTGAGGGAAATAATATGCGATCTTTTTCCTACAAGGAATCGCTGGGTAAGAGAAAGACCGAAGGACTTTTCCCTTGACGAAAAAGATTTGTTCACATTGAATGAACTGCGGAATGCTGCATCAACGATAAAGTGTGGGAAAGCGCCGGGTATAGACGGAATCCCGAATGAGATGCTCAAGATTGTTGTAGAGCTGTATCTTGACTGCCTGTTATCTTTGTTCAATTGCTGCCTTAGGGAGGGCACATTCCACAGGCGGTGGAAGAAACAGAAACTTATTCTTCTTCGGAAGGGTATCAAGCCAATAGATCAGACTTCGTCTTATAGGCCGCTCTGCCTCTTGGATACCATGGGCAAATTACTTGAAGGGCTAATCCTCTCAAGACTTGAGAAGCACTTGGCGGCAGGGATAGATTTGTCACCTTCACAATACGGCTTCCGGAAAGGACGGTCGACAACGGACGCCATTCTTGAGGTGGTTAGGATTGCGGAGTCAGCCACAAGAGGTGAAGGGAAGAAAGGATTCTGTGCGTTGGTTGCCATTGATATCAGAAATGCTTTCAATACCGCCAGATGGTCCCCGAATACCTCTTGAGACTGATCGAAGACTACCTTCACGAGCGGAGTATTGTCTATAGGGACACATTTGTAATAGAGGAAGAAGTAACTTGTGGGGTGCCCCAGGGCTCTAGGTTGGGTCCATTTTTGTGGAATGTCATGTACGACAATCTACTCCACATGGACACTCCCTCAGATACCCAACTTATAGGGTACGCAGATGACACTCTTATCATCTGTCATAGTAAAAACATCGACTTACTAGAGATGAAAGTAAATGAAACACTCTGTAGGGTGAAAAGGTGGCTTGACAGAAGACTTCTACATATGGCTGTAGAGAAGACCGAAGCTGTGTTGGTTACGGACCGGAGATCTTTCCGTTCCCCAATTATTCAAGTGGGTGACGAGATTATTAACTGGAGACGACATTTAACTTACTTGGGAGTCGAGATTGACCACAGGCTCAACTTTGGGCCTCACATCAACAAGATCGCCGATAAGGCAATGAGGACTAGGGCCAATATCTCCAGGCTAATGCCAAACGTGGGAGGCCCTCGAGAGGCGAAACGGAGGCTGATTGCTTGTGCTGTCCAATCACAAATGCTGTATGCAGCCCCAGTGTGGGCGGACAGACTCGCGAAAGCCTCCATGAGATGCAAGGTCGCACAAGCACAAAGAAGGGTAGCATTAAGAATAACGTCAGCCTACCGCACGGTCTCCGACAGCGCCGTAGGGGTTCTGGCCAGAGTTCCTCCTATAGACCTTCTGGCAAGAGAAAGGAAGGACGTTTATAACGAAGCGAAGGGAGTCACTTACATCTGCACGGGACCTCTACGCAAGCTGAAAGAAGACATAAAAGAGAGGGCACGCACGTCTCTCCTGTCAGCATGGCAGGAGAGATGGGAGAAAGAAACAAATGGTAGATGGACATATGAACTCATACCAAACATCGAACCATGGTTCAATAGAGGTCATGGGGAGGTAAACTTCTACCTCACACAGGTGCTCTCTGGGCACGGCTGCTTCAAGTCCTACCTGTTCAGGTTCAGAAGAGCAAACGACTCGAATTGCGTGTTTTGCGGACAAGTAAACGACGACGCAAGGCACACGATATTCGAGTGCGGAGCATGGGATAGTCGGAGGATCCAGCTAAACAGCGAGCTAGACCAGGACATCTCGCCAAATAACATGGTGCAGCACATGTTGAAGTCTGAGAAAGAGTGGTACCTCATACAAGGGTTCGTGACGTTCATCATGAAAAGGAAAGAAGAACGACTCCGCCCGTGAAGCGGCTTGAGCTTTAAAAACAACTCAGCCACCTGCCTGCTCCCTCCATGAAGTAATGTCTGACGACGGTTCCATGGAGGGAAACTCAGGGCACAAGAGATTGGAGGTTAGGTTTTAGTCGGTAGGCCATGATGGAGAGTCCGACATAACCGGCTTCACCGGTATCTATACAAGATTTGCCCCTCCTTTACAAAAAATAATAATAATAATAATAATAATAATAATAATAATAATAATAATAATAATAATAATAATAATAATAATAATGTCTTTATTTCTGGCGAGGCTCAGGCCGTAAGGCCTGCTCTTCAGCCTAACCAGTTAAATATTTACATTTACATAATTACAATCGAGGCATTCGGGCGGAAATAGTGATAACTGACATTTTACGTTACTTACAAAATTGCAATGATCGTAGTAGCTTACAGTGATGTGCTACGCATAACTAATGAAACAAGGTGTAAATGTATTTTCATAGTCAATTTGCATGATTCTAAAGCTAACATGATATTATAAAGAAAAAATCCATGATCCTATTTACAAGAGGGGCATGGTAAATCTATATTACATTCGAAAAATGCCAGAAATTCTCCTATATCCCGAATGCCTCAACTGTGAACAAATTTAAAGGAGGGCAGATTTTACATTTATTTCTGGGATGCAAGACTAGGGGCCATCCCGGCATACGCCTTACTCCCCATACCATTACTCTCGATGTTCTGTAGTAAGGCTTATTGGTACAGGATCCTGATACATTTTTAAATAGCAATCACACTGCACATTGGTGGGGCCAATGACATTGATCAAGGTGCCTCAATTAATGTACAAGAAAACTTTTAAAAACTCAATGAGGTCACCAAGAAAACAAAAGTAATCATGACGACCCTGCCACTCAGACATGACACCACAGAATACAACACTAAAATCCACCAAACAAACAAGGAAATCATATTCCTTACTAGAAACACACAAATTAAAATTGCAGACCTTAGATCCTTAGACAGAACAAATTTTACTCGACATGGTCTGCATCTTTCCATAAAAGGGAAATGCAATCTTTCTACACTCCTCACATCTCTCATCTCCACCTCCTCCTTACACGACACAAACTTACAAATCTGCCATCTCCATCACTCTCACCCCTTCTCCCTCTCCTAAACCTCATTCCCCCCTTTTAGTCACTCCTCGTGGACCTAGTCAGTCATCCCAACCCCTTGCTTCCATTGCGGTTTCCACACCTCGTCAATCCCCAAAACCTTTGCTTCCATTGTGGCTTCCACACCATCACCACAACAACCACACATTACTTCTTCTTACAACTTCAGGCAAACACGTAAGAAGACACCCCTTGACATTTAGCAATTAAGACAACACACCTGTGACAGAAATTTTAAAAAAGATAGTGTCCTCAGTGTTCTTCACCAAAATATTCACTACATGCATAACAAAGTAGAACAACTTGAGACAATTCTAGAAGAAACGTCTATAAATGTTGCAGTCATTACTGAATATGGTCTTAAGTATAATGAAATTAGTACGATTAACTTCTCCAACTATAAAGTTCATGAATATTTCTGTAGAGAACTCAATAAAAGTGGCGGTGTTGCAATAATAGCGCAGAATAGCATAATTTGCAAATCAATAGATTGGATTAGTAAGAACATAAGTACTGAAATGATTTTTGAAGTAGCAGGTATAGATGCAAATACAATGAAAGGGAACATAAAAATAATAGGCATTTATAGATCCCCAAATTCTAGTGTTAATGACTTTCTACTCAGGTTTGAAGAACTTTTAACAAAACTCTTAGGAAACCACAATTGGAAGTTAATTATTTTGGGAGATCTGAACATTAATATTGAACGCAATGAACTACATGATTTACTAAAGAGCTTCAATCTTCATGATGTGCAGTTAGGGGCAACACGTTACAACCCACTCCAGCTCTACCATAGACTACATCATTACAAACATTGAAATGAATAAATACTATTCTCATAATATTGATTATCATGTATCTGATCACCAGACATCGGATGTTTAGGGATATGCCTATTTTATTTTAGTGAACTTATTTAAAGGCCGATAATAGATGTGCACGAATCATGACAAATGATGATATATGACGAAGTTTTATAATGCTTATTTTTGCCTTTTTTGGTATAAATGACTTTTTTTTGCATAAATGCCTTTTTTAGGACTTTTTTGCCTTTTATGTATTATTTTTATATACAATGCAAAGATATCGGAAAATCAGCCATGGTCCAACGTGACCATTGATTACGAAATCTTCAATTCACGTCTTGGTATTTTAAAATACAAGAGAATTCTTAAAAGTATACCAACTGATTTTTCTCCATTTTCCTATTTCATAAATAGCAGACATGTTCTGAGAACATGGTCAATACACAGAGGGCACCGAAATTTTAAGTGGAAATAAATGTAAATTCCCAGAAGATTTCAGCGTTGCTCGTGTTGAACTAAATATATATGCCAGTCACATCATTAGATGTTGACGTGTCTCCACATTCAAACTGATTTTGACTCCTAATCGTCGCAAATCTGAAATTATGATTCTTGAAAAGTTACTGATAATATGCAAATATTACTGGTTAATGTAAACTATTAAGAATAAAATGTAGAAGAGTTGTAAACTTGTAAATCTAGTTTACCATTAAAATGTACGAACTTCTTTGTGCATTTAGGTTTACAAAATAATATAGACAAAAATTACAAACAATTTTTTTATTTTATTGTGTATGTAAGTTATGACATTTTTCTCCTTATTCTTGAATTTTTCAGTGCCTTTTTAAGCGCCTAAAAGACGATTTTTTAGTGCCTAAACATCCGATGTCTACTAATCACACTGCACAAATCATTGAAATAATCAATTGCCCTGTTAGTCTTGTACTACCTAAATACACATTCATCCATGACACAAGGTATACTAAACTACATTTGCTAAATGAATGTCTCCTAAAAGAGAAATGGACTGAAGTACTCAATAGTAATGATGTCAATGAGAAATGGAACTTGTTCCTGAGTACATTAAATTATCATTTGAATATTGCATGTCCCATTATTAAGAGGCAAATGAATGTAGTGAAGAAACCCAAAATTAAACTTCCTAATGAAATTCTTGTTCTTAGAAATAAAATGAAAAACATGTTTGACCCGTTCAGAGATACTAAGAACCCCTTTTATAATGAGAAGTATAAACAGTTTAAAAAACAATATAGGCTAAAACTGATGAATGAGAAAGCTTATCAATTAATTCATGAAGTTAACAACTCAACAAACAAATCTAAAACACTGTGGAATATAGTTAACAATGGTAAAACACAGGTTGGTTTCTTTATTAAATATGAATTACTGACTGTAGTAGCATTTTACTCTTATGAAGTATTATTACTATTGAGAAATAGTCAGAATCAATATTTCGTGAGGAATAAAGAGGTACATTACTATCATACTGGAGGACATATGGACTATCACAGGATATTCAACAGCAAATCTTCAACTAATAAAGATCCTTATTGCATTGCAGCTCAGCTTTTTAATAATTTCCCAGTCACCATAAAATTAGCTAACGATAAATACTTCAAAACATTGCTTAAACGCCATCTTATTAGTGTGTGTCCATATAAAACATCTGAACTGCTTTGACTTTTCTGACATTAAAATCCATGTACTGCTAGTGCTAAGAGTGACCACTGTGTACCAGTTATTCAGTATCAATAAGACAATGTACTATTTAAGAATATAGTAAATATTGCAATTATGTCAGGATATTGTTAGCACTTACAATTATTATTCAGACCTAATACATTCATATATAGGTTATTGTAAGTTTATTAAACTATTACTGTAAGATAATGGGAATTACACTAATTGTAAGTTGTTTGTTTTTTCACTGTATCATAATCTGCTAGTTTCTTAATACAATGTATTATTAATGTTATTCTTAATTTAATAATGTGACTGTATAATTAAAATGTAAATTATATTAATGTTTATTGTGAGCCCTTGCATGCTTTACAACTTGCTAGGTAACTTACATGATTAATAATCGTGTAAGTTACCAAGTAAACTATTTGTATTTTATCAAGTAAATTATATATATTTTTATCATATAATTTATCAAGATAATATAAATTTGTTAATTTATTACTTACTACTAATTTATCATTCACTTATAAGTGAATGTAGTAAAAATAAAATGTAATTAACTTACTGTAATTTTAAATACTTCTAGACAAACTTTGCTTGATACTATCTGCAAGTCTATAAGCAATAAAATATTATTATTATTATTATTATTATTACTACAGAAGGATCAAAAGTACAAAGACAAATAAAAGGTCAAAGGGGGCCAAAAGCAGGGAAAGGGAACAACGGGACCATGGGAAGAAAGAGACAAATGAGATGAGGGATGAAATGGGACAAAGGGAAGAACAAACTTTCAGAATCAATTTCTTGTAATACTAAAGGAGATAAATATCACAACTTCAAATGGCATGACATTCAGTGGGAATTTAAAAAATTGTAACTTTAATATATCTGTACCAGAACAATTATAAAAATAAATTTTGTTCACATACATTCCCAAAAATTGTTTTGTGGCAAAGACATATTTACTCAAAGATTTATGAGCATTGGTAAAATCTAATCCCATAAGTGTGCTTAACTACTTTTAATGGACTCTTGAGCATTTTAAGGGTCATTGCTATGGACGTACTCTCAAATTTGTTGTTTAGATGGTTAGTTGCTAAGAGTGTATTTTTCAATGTAAATAAAAAAAAACGTTTTTAAGTTGTAAATCATTAGCATGTGTTTAGTTGCATGTTACGGAATAGAAACCTTGATATTCTTGGTATGTGAAGAACTGTTGTACTATACTATGTTATTGCAGTATTCATGATAACTGTTGTTAAAATATTGATTTACTTTAGAGTTATATGAGTATTTTATTTGCTGAGCATTATTTGAGCATTGGGTGTGCTATTTTTTGGAAAACCATTTTATGTGGTTTTGCTTGGTATCAGTTTCTCTGCTCCAGGCCACTAATTATTCAATAAAACAATAGTAATGTTTTTGTATTGTATTTTATTATACATCAGGGTTCCCTCTGTATTCTTTCAATTATTGTGACACGTATATATAACCAAAATTTATGTAATAATTGCATCTACATAGTAACAATAAATAAAAATTATGATACAATATCACATCCAAGTGAAGATTTCATATTATAATATATATTGTTGATTTAACATTAATAAACTTCATAAGATACAAATGGAAATATTCACCTTACAATATTTAGTTACATACTAAATTAAAAAGTTAATAAAATCAGGTCAATGACATGGAAATTAATTAAAATGTTTCAAATAATGCACAACCAAGGCATTTGAACTGAAAATCAAATGTTTTCTAATAAAAATAGTTATTATTCTCTTAAACCTACAACTGTTGCTTGAGAGATATTCAATTATATATATTCAATTTCAATTTCAATTCAATATATATATATATAATATTATACATATATATATTTATTTATTTGGAGTATCCCTCACAGATTTTATTAAAGAAGGATTCAATGTTCCACTTCTGTAAATAAATACTCAGTTCTGGAATAAAGACTGAGACAAGGGCAAAATACAAACTACAAGAAAAACGCTTTCCTAAAATAAGGCTATCCAAAACAAAATCTGACATATTAAAGAATCATTTCTGCCTTATTCACAAATATTTACAAGATCTGCATTTACAATACCAAACAAGAAAGAACCAACAATCAAAAACATTTGACACGAAATTAATATCAGAAGTAAATTTAAATTTCTTCCCTTTAGTCAAAATTTTGATGCAGATCCTTATAATGGCACATGATACATGTGAAATTATTTAATCTTTCATTAAAATTGAAAGTAGATGACAGTTTCAGGATAGTGTTTCCATCAATCACACAATACTCCTGCAGTGGAATTATAAAACACCTTGTTTCAATAATGCACTGTGAATTTAAAATTACATTTACATCAACATTTGCATACTGATATTCACTAGGCACAACTATTGTCACTTGTACAATTTATCTCCATAAAACATGAATTAACAGTTTAACTGCTGATTAATAACAAAAGAAAAAAACAGGAATTGTAATTAGGAAGAATGTCATTATGTTGCAAGAAGCCTGAGTGTTCCCAAATTTGAATTGTAATAATGCTTCATACAGAAAACTATTATGTGAATAGTAATATTCATTACAATAAAATGGGCCTTTTCTTCATATTTTAATTTTTTAACCTCACTTTTATACTTAAACTTCAAATAAATAAAATTCATAATTCATTTTGTGCGATCATTACACAGAATTAGTTAAAAAACACAATGAATTATTTTGACGCTTATCTCTAGATTTCAAACCTACAGCTCACTGAAAAGCTAACAGGAAACTGCAGTGTCGTGAACACAGTAAAACTAGAATTAAATGACTCTTCCATGAAATACCTTTCATTGAAGATATCTCTGTAATCTCAAAGCCTTACAACACCATAAGTTCAAATTCTTGCAACAATTCAGCACAATTTATTGTAATAAGATCTAACAGAAAATACAGAATAATGTTACAGAATTACATTTTCAAAGTATTTCATTAATGATCTCTACTTTGCTCCTCTAGGACTAATTTTTGAACATACATCAGGGATGATATACATAATATACACATATGTATATGTATGAATATGTATGAATATGTATGTATGTATGTATGTATGTATATGTATGTATGCATGTATGTTTGTGTATATAATGGCCACACACATACACACATGCACACCATGATGCGCGCTCCACACACTATGCAAGCATGTGTATAATTCTGCTTCAGAATAATAATGTAGCCTAATTCTGAAAGGGTTAATAATGACTCAAAGGACATTAAACACCCCACAAACACAGGCCTTTCTCAAATACCCTCAGGGGTATAGGATTAATAGTATATACTTTCAAAATCAACACAAGTTTCTATTACTTTTCTTTTCATTGCAATTAAAAATATGGACTTTGCGTCGTAACATTACATCTCGAGAAAAAATGACACTTCACTTTTCTAAAACATGCCACAAAATTCTGAAATGAATATACAGTTAATCAGGGAACAAGGGAGCTTGAACCTTTGTGACTTGGATACACAAAAATGAAAAATAAAATTTTGGTCAAAAAATAAAACCCATTTTACACTTTTGTACATGCAAAATAGGAATTTACAATAACATACAATATTGAATAAATAAAAAATATTACATGACTGACAGGCACAATCACAGTTGGTTTTTGCTTTTCATTCATTTTTTTTCAGGGAACTTAAGTTTTGCTCCCTGAGCTTTGCTACTACTAAATACCCTGACATCAACTGTCTGATGTCATGATTTATCACAGATACATTTAACATTTTTTAATTTTCCATGTATGGATATTTCCATTCCTTGTATGGAACAAATGTTTCTTTGATGGATATAGGTGATGCATATCGTAACACATAGTGGGGTCCTCCTGCCTTGTCATTGGTGCCTAAGAAATGACATAAAATGAAATTTATCAATACATAAAACTTATTTTAAATATTGAAAAAGCATATAAAAACAGCAACAAGCCACGAAGAAAGAGAGTGAAGTCATGAAGGAAAAAGAATGAAAATATAGTAATGTATAGAAGTGAAAAGTAAATAAACATGAGAACAAAAACAAAGGAGCTACAAGATTTTTTATTTTTTGAGATGTTATATGCTTGATTCTAATTATTTATGTTGCATGGTGTTACTACAGTACTTTTTTGCATACAGATAATGTAACAATAAAAGAAAATTCATTAGATACATATTCTTCATGTTTGCTGCCTGTCCATTTCAAAGATGTGCATAACAGTTTTCTATTTATGTTCTAGTGTGTCTCATCACAGAAAGTGTTTTGTAAACATATGAGAAATTTTGAGTAATGTAAATAAAACGTTTGCATTATGCACAGCATGTACTTGGATACCAATGATTGTCATCCAAAAGAACCAAGAACGATATTCTGAAGTCTTGTAATCAAAGTAAATAATGCTTAAATTATAATTCTTTATAATCTTACGGTCACTAATGATCTTTATGTTTATGCAACCATCTTAAATAAATAAATTTTTTAAAAAAGCTTCTTCTTCTCCCTTTGGCCTCTCTACAGTCCATTAAGAAACACAGCCTCTTGAGCAATCATCAATCAATCTTCTTCAATCTTTCTCTCCATCTTTTTTCAGCCATTTCTCTTAGATCCTCCTGAACGTCACCCAGGTATAGCTCTCAACTCTACTCTCCTTCCACCTGCTTTTCCTATAAATTTCTGTTTGAATACCTCTTTAGCATTCTTGCTCTCAATAATGGCCTAATACAAACCTCATGTTTATATCTATTGCAATATTTGGAGCATTATAAAGTTGTTCACTGTCCACATTATATCTAATTTTCCACACATCACCTTCCTTTTTAGGATCAAAAATCCGTTTTAGTATTTTCCTTTCATGTATTTTCAACACATTGCTATCCTTTGCTGTTAAGGCCTATGTTTCTCATCCATATGTGAGCACTGGCTTTGCAACTATCTTACAGATCTTCCTTTTTATTTCCCATCAGAGAGATTTACTTTTCAGGTTCGCTAGTACTAAGTAATAGCAATTGTTTTCCTTTATTATCCTTACCTTAATTTCTGTTGTTATATTATTATTGTCTTCAGTGATGATGGAACCTAGACATTCAAACTTCTCAACCATTTCAAAATTAAACTTCTTTATTTCTGGTGAATATCATGTACTTAGTACCATGAGAGATCCTTGTTAATCTCTAACCCCACAGCTACTGCTCCTTCCTCCAACTCTTGAAATCTTTCTAATAGATCTCTCTCCCCACCAACACCATAATATCTATATATGCTAATACTTGTACCACTCTGTGATATATTGTTCCTTTGTATCTTATGTTTTTTCCTCGAAAAATTTGCTCCATTACTAGGTTGAATAGAATAATTGACAGTTCATCTTCTTGATGTAGGCTGATTCCAATCTCAAAGCTTTCATATATTTCTCCTGGTATTAATACCTTTCCTTTGGCATTTACTGGTGACATTTACATCAGCTTATCAATTTATTTGGTACTCTTCATAGGTGTCCACAGAGTACTTTCTTTTTAAAAACATAAACGAGCTAAAACAAAGGGCAAAAAATAATGCTACCATGACCTCTCCGTGGTAGTGGGAGGGCTCATGCTCCAATAACCTAGGCAACCAAATTGGGAAAGACTAGCTCATCTAGCCACTTGGTAAGAGGAGACGGGAAGCTAAGAATTGGCCACAACAATGAGGAACAAGTAATCTATATTGAGCAGTCATCCATTGAAGGGACCTGGGCAAAATGGAAACAATTTGTTCATTAATATACAAAAATTAGAAATAAAATACAAAAAGTATGTGCAAGTAACTCTGAATCAAAGAACTATATAAATATAAAAAGAAAGGAAATAATTAGTAAACAAAGATTCACCCAATACACCTATCCACTAGATCTACTCAATAGACATAAAATTATAAAAATTCAAATATTCTTCTCCTCACATCCGACAAAAAAGAAGCAGTATTATCATGAAACACGTTGATTGCCTTAAGCCTTAATTTTTCATTCCTTGGCCACACGATCTGTTGGCACTAGTTAAGAAACTAGTCAACGGTAGGTCTTTATGTGGTATTGAAATATATTCATTTTCCATCTATGAAACAAAATTCATTTGTATAATTAAATAAAATTCATCATAAGAGTCTCTATTTTGTTTATGTAGGTCTCGCAATACCCACTTCTATCGTAAATAAATAGTTTTAACTGTAATATGGACTCTCTCACTCTACTAGGGAATATCTCGCTCTAACCACCTTAATCTAGGGCTGCACAAGTCTTCTTTTTCCTGAGGTTCTTTATCAAGCCTCTTCCTTTACTCTAGATACTTTTTTTCTTCTTTTTTTTCTTTTTTGGCTCAATTTTTAAATTCTCTATCGTCATTCTTCTTTTTCCTTCGTAATTTTACACAGGCCTCAAAGAATGTCTTGGGATAAGATGGAAACTTCTATAAAGAATCTTCCAGATAAGATTGTGTGCCTAGATAATGGTAAAGCTTTCAAAGAGCCTCAGTGGGCAGCTGCCAGCCAGATCCCAGATAAGCTGGATCCTTGCTGCTGTAAGAATGTCTGAACACTGTTTGAACATTGCTCTGTGCAATGACATCCACATGATGTGACAGGAAATTTCCATGAACATGCATTTGCAGAGGTGTTTCATGCAGATTACTTAATATTGTTGTAGCTTTTGAATAGTAAATCAGTAGAATGGCACATTTCATCCTGTAAATATGCTCCTATTCTATCTTGTGATGTTGTTAGATAATTTTCTTGTCTCGTGAGACAGGCACTTTTCCACATAACAAACAATGTTTTGAGACCAAGGGATGAAGAATATTTGAAAAATTTGTTAATGTCTCCAACGACAAGAAAGCAATATAACACACAGTGGGTAGAATATGATAGTGAATTTTTCATTCATTTTTACTTTCTCACTAGATTCCTGTGAAAAAAAAGAAAAAGAAAAAGGAAAAAAAACAAAGCTTCAAATTTCGCATTTACAGTAATATTAATCGCCATTTTCTTAAAAACGGCTTAAAATTTTTCAATTAAAATTTCAATTTAGAATGAAGTTTTACTCTTCTTTAATATTCTTGAAATAATATTTCAGTTGTACTATTAGGAAACAAAAAGTTGTCAAAATGTCAAAAATGTACTTTGGGCGATAATAGATGGCAGCAGGTCAGAGAATGGAGCAAGACCTTAAAGCCAGACCACACCAAAGAAAATTACTTGTCTGTGCCATTCTGTAGCGCCTCTAGTTACACTTTACTATACATTTATCTTTTTGGCTGTCCAGAAGACAAGGAGGCCTAGAGCAGATGCCAATGTTTCGGCTGTCACGTTGAAATATTTAGCGCTGAGAAAGGTTGCAGTGTGACAGTCGAAACATTGGCATCTGTGCTTAGGATGCGGTGCCTCAATGACAGCCAAGTAGATACTGATTCCAGCTGTGGAAGCCTATGCTTTCACTTTACTATGCATTTTTAGCTATTCGATAGCACGTTTGCATGCATACTTTAGGATTTGATACCACAGGAAAATCCTGTCTTCACTGATAACTAATGTCAGCACTTGGCAACCAACTAAATAATATTTACCAAAAATGTTGAAAAATAGCATAAACACACTCCTGGTATAACAAAAGAAAACTTAAGGATACAATTAATTGTTGATCACTACATATTTACTAGCTTCAATTGTTCCTGCTTTCTTTAAAAATAAAATTACCTGATTTCCTTGCACCACCAAAGGGCTGTTGTCCTACTACAGAACCAGTAGATTTGTCATTAATGTAGAAATTTCCAGCAGTCTGTTTCAATTCAACAGTTGCTTTCTTCAAAAATTCCCTGGAAGACACATTGCATTCACCATTAGTACAACATTAATACAACTTGATTTTCTCATCTTTTGTAATTAATACTTCACAAACATACCCAATAAATGTCACACACCAGTGACTTACAGTAAATGAGGAAGTCCAGAGAAATAGTAACAATAACCAAACACAAAGATTCAACTTCACATATGTTCATTTTTTTTAATTATCTTTTCACAAACTAGTAGTGCTACTAGTTACTTACACTTCGCTTCTCAAATTATTTCTATTAAATGTTCACCACACAAAAACATTCTTTCTCATTATATGTTCTCCAAAATAAGGCAAGGGAAATAACAAGAAAAAACATCTTTAATTTTTTTCAATGACTATAATCCTTAAATTATTTGAATCAATAATTACCAATAGATTAATACTTTTACTAAAAGATTTCATAATCAATGAACAGCATGGTTTTAGGGCTAATCACTCTATTGTAACTAATTTCTTAATTATACAAAACTATTTGATTGACAAAATTGAATAAAAGTCTCAAGTAGATGTGACAGCATAAAATCTGCACAACAAAAATATACATTTTTCAGAATCAGAATTTTCACACAATTCATCCAAAGCCTTTTTCCGGAATTTTTGAAAAATTTTCCAAAAGTCATAATTTTGTGGCATACTCAAGATTCTAAACTCAAAACAACACATCCACCACTGCAGAACTCCGTCTACCACTGCAAGCTACTACAAAAAGCAAGTGACATTACCGGCTCGCATTTTGTAAAATAGTCACAACTAGGCCTACAGATGACAGCACATCAATGGAGACATCTCAGTGCCCACAACCGATGTATTCTCAGGCATGTGCACCCAAGCTATGCTCGAGCTTGGGACACTTGAGCATTAAACAAAGCCTCAATACAGGTTGGATTTGGGCTTCAATGTGTTCATCATTTTATCCTTGTAAGGAAGCTTAATGATCTGGACATTCATGGAGTATTTCACAAATGGATTACGAACTCCCTTTGAGTACAGTTCAAAAATTTAGGTTCAAATCTTTCATCTCAAAACACATTGAGATATTCTCTTGGGTTCCTCAGGGCTCTCCTTGGATCTCTATTGTTCCTTATATACAATAATCAATTATATAAAACTTTATCTGAGAGATTGCAAATTCCTATTATTTGCAGATGATCTAAAACTTTTCTTGGGAAAAAATCTACTCATAATTGTGAAGTGCTGCAAGAATGCCTGAATTGCATTTTATTGTGGATTGATTGATTAGAGATTCTGGGCACGTCAACAGTTAAGGTCATTAGTCACGGAAGTGTAGTGTATGTTTTTATCGCAGGAGATAGTGGTGATCTTCTCCCTCTGGCTGGCGAGATCCGGTGCCAACCTACGTCAGGTTGCGGAGATATTCCCCCACCAGCATGGCGCCACCCCAAAAGGGGCAAGCTCTGTAGGGTCTACGCTCTTGAGAGGTCTCCCGACAGGTGCAGTAGTGTAGTGTGTGTGAGTGTGGGTCTGTAAGTAAGGGAGTCTGTAAGTTCTCCTTCAGACAGCAGCAGAACTCGACCTGTTTAGCTAGTGTCGAAAATCTTGCCACCATCAGAATTCGAACCCTAGAACTCAGTCAGAGGTACTGCAGTGACTCCTGAGCTACCTTTGCAGGTGATTTTGTTGGGGAGAGATGCAGAAAGTTTAAAGAAAAAAATCGGGAATTTATAATATTAACAGTGCCTTAATGTCAAAATGACCCAAATCATACAAGAGCAATCACTTGAAAAACTCATAATTATTCAAACACTTTAAGCGTTTTGAAAATAATACATGCGAAATGATTTCAATATCAAATACTGAAGAATTGCATCAAGAAAAAAAATTTCTATTTTTAATAGTGTAGTTGTAGAAGCGTATACAAAAATTGAACTTTTGCAATTTTCAAAATTCCAGAGATTTCAATTAAAATAAGAACTGTATCACATTATTAAGCAAACTTTGTTTAATTTCTGCATTCTATTTTCCAGCAAAATATTTGGAGCAATTTTTGAGAAAATCTGGTTTGTTTCTATTTTATAATCATGATTTCACTGAAAATTATGCAAAAACTATTCATTTTGAATAAATTGAATGACATTAATTAAATAACTATTTTTACAGAATAGATTTCATTAAGAAAATATTCTTTTTCTTCAATATAGTTGTAGGAGCAGGTCAAAAAAAAAACTGGCAATTTTCAAGTTTTAATGAAAATCAGAACTGCACCAATTTTATGAGCGATTTGCTCTATTCTAGAAAAATATTTAAAGAAAAAATTGGGAGTCATATTTGAGAAAGTTTTGAAAATGTCCTCAAGGTTTCATGTAAAGTGTCTCTAAAAATTAAAAGAGGTTTCTAATTTGAGGGGTTGCATCACACCCAGATCGATCGGGGAATATCTATTCTGTTCTATATCTGTTCATACATAGACAGAAAACACTTTTTCAGCATCAGAGAGCCGAAAAGTGTAAAGTGAAAACCTTGACATAGATTTTTTTCATCATTAGATAACTTTCTCCGTTCTAGAGATATGAGATTGTAAAACTGATTTGCAATGTAAATGCTGATGTTAAACAACCGGAATTAACTGGAACTAACAAACACCTTTATTTCATAGATGATCAGGGTACATAATTTCCTCAATAATTATTCAGAGCTTCACACAGGGAAAATCATTTGCACATTATTTTAAGATTATAAGAAGATCCTAGAAATCTAATCTACTAATACTAGTGGTACTTACTCATCATTTCCAAATATAGCTCCAGTCAGAGCATATGGGGTTGAGTTTCCAACAAGTTCCAAGGTTGAATTAACATCTTTATCCTTGTACACATGCACAGCTAATACAGGCCCAAAGAGTTCGTTCACCATAATATCATCCTTTGGATTCTTTGACTCAACAATTGTAGGATGGATGAAATACCCTTTACTGAAACAAAATTAATAATTAAAAAATTTGAAATAAACCACCTACATAAAAATAAATAATATGATTAAAAAAAATGATGATTCAAAAATTTAACATGAAAATTCAAGAAAAAATTAGAATTCTGACATTCAAAAACTATTTCATTTATAAATATTTTTTTTAAAAATTGTATTACAGATATGTAAGAGGAATTTAAAAAGGTATGTAAATTGTCTTAACCAATTATATTACTTTACAGAGACTGAGCTGCGTGTGAACCTGCTAACTAAAACCGTGCATGATTACCACAAAATTAACATCTTTAGATTTACGCCAAAAAAAGATACAAAATGAACATCAAAAATGAAAAACTCCTATCGAATAATGTAAATTCACTTGAATTATGTTTGTTAACCTTATACATAGCCCATACATACATTGATACATTCTTCCCAAACAACAATAAGACTCCATAATGAACCAAAATACAGTTCCTTGAGTTTTGTTGTAAGATCTTCATACAGAATACCAAGAATAACAGAACTGCATGTACTGATTTTAAACACAGTAAAGACTAATAATCTTCAATACAAGAGACTGCAAATTCAAAAGAGTATCTAAAAATATTTGCTTCTGAAAAGAATGGAAAAGGAGTGAAAGAGAGGGGACTTATACTTGGGTTTTTCTAACATGGCGGCTGAGGGTAGTATTTATAAGATGGAATTCGGCACGACTTTTTGAGTCATTCTCAGTCCTGCTGCTAGAGTCGCTTGTTCTGCAGCACTGCTTGATGTGGTCGCGATCATGTGACATCTTGTGGCAGGACCAAGAAAGACACAAATGTTGTGCCAAATTCCATCTTGGAGATACTACCCTCAGCTGCCACGTTAGAAAAACCCAAGTATAGTAAATTGTAATAAGAACTCGCTGAACTAAGTGGTTTGAGTTCTTTTCTTTCAACTGTCACAACAGTCAGTACTTTTGTTTCCTTTTGATCAATAGTATCTGTAACACACGTTGTGGCTTCTGGTACAGAATTTTGCTAAGAATGGAAGACATAAACACAGATTTTAGTGTAGGAAATCCTCAAGTGGTTGGGTATTAATTTGAAAATGTCTCCAGTCTTGACAGATATGGGTCAGATTTCTGAAGTGGGCCACTTCAAAAAAGAACAAATGCAGACTCCTTATAACATTACTTGAGAGTAATAAGAGTCCATATCTGTTTTCATTAAAATGTACACAAACAATACATTAATTCAATTAGTGGTCTTAGTTTTAATTGTTTCAGTGTATTATTCTACATAAGTGGTCTCCTTTTATTACATGTTTTAGGGATACACCTACTTGTGCAGTTATGTATTTTTAAAACACGTACTGCATGGTTTGAATTTCTCGTTTCTACTCATTTTTTAAGTTAATCAGTTAGTGAATTTATTCATTAAATAACTAAACACAAAAACTAATATTTATATTTTACCAAGTTGTTAATTATTAGTTGCTGTGATTTTAGATGAAGAAAGAAAACTGGTATTCCCCCGAATCCCTCAAGACAAATGGTGGAGATGTCCAGTGCTCTATGCTGACAGCTCTTGGTGCTTTCTATAAGCGGTGCAGTTAGGGTTTCTAAAGTCATTATAAAAAAAAAATAACGTACGTATAGCGTTGATGAATTTTTAAATCTTCATAATTTGCAGTTTTAAGAATCTCTAGTCTACGTCTTGACTTTATTATGCTTGTTGCGCTTTATTATGCTTGTTGCATTGCTTTACACGACTTTACTTCGACTGTTTTTAAGTGTTATTGTGAGAAAACTGCATTTCACATGTGTGGAGTTAGGAGAAAGAATTTTCCAAAATTATACTAACTACATACACTTAGAATGTATAACAGATATATGCAAGAAGAGATTTTTGGTTTAGAGGCCAGCAACGTAAAAACTGAGGGAATTGCTTAATCATATCTTGCTAGTAAGCATACTAGCAAGTACTATAAGGCTTAACTCAGGTGGCATGACAAAGCAATTTCCCCCTTCTCGTGGGTTCACCTTGGGGAAAGTCTCATTTGGGAACTAAAAAAGCTACCCAAAGGTTTTCATACAAACATCTGAATCCTAAGAATAATCAGTAAAAGTTTATCTTTGTTGAGTTCACTTTCAAATACAGTAGTTTTTTCATCTTTTAATTGTTCCGAATAAAATTTTTAGCTACATTTCTGTTTTAAGCACATCTGCATTACTGAATAGTTTCATAATTATTAGTTCTTTAACATAAACATAAAAACAAAAATATTTTTACAATTTGTAAAAACCAGTATTTTGTTTGCCATTCTCTTCTGTGGTTGGTTTCAGAACTACTTACTTCTTTCATTCCGTCTTCTACCATACTTACTTCTATCAATGTGAATTTTTTTCATTTCCATCTCGAAAATAACCAATTCTTGGTTGCGATCAATTCCGGTGTCACCTGATTTGCATATTAAGATCATATACGAATACCAAAATACTTCAAATTGACAACAAATGCCTCAAACTGTTGTCGCTTGGCGCCACCCAGTGGGCGGTGGGCCATCCCTCTGCCATAGCCTTCAACGCCCGCGCCTGCCGCCGTCACTCCACCAAGCAAGTATGGAGCCCTTCTCTCCTGCCACGCCTTAGTACAACTCGCGACAATGTTTTACTCGTATTACAATATAAATGAATATTTATAATGTAAAATATTTTTTTCAAATACATTTTATGCTTTTATGAAAATCAAATTTATGAGTCCTAAAAATTCGCAACCACAATAGACAAATACAAAGTACTTTAGACATAGTATATTGAAAGTATAGACAAGTACTTTGAAAATCCAGATAAAAATTACTAAAATGCTATTCATGTAATGCCTTGGGTGTTCCAGGGTTAATGATTGATTGATATTTGTGAACTAGGATTCATCCGCAATCGATTGTAAGTGCCAAAACAAACGATAGGCAACAGAGGAAGCCAAAACATTAGGCCACAGACAGGAAGTATATTATATTAAAATTGAGAAGTAAATAGACAACCATTCTTCCAGTCATACCTGCAATCGTATGTCCCTCCTCCAACAACTTTTAGGCCGGAAGTTTTTCCGGCTCTATCAATGGCTCCAGACAGTCTCTGAAATGCCTTAGCATCAATCACAGCTCCCATAAATGTATCATACTCTGTGGGATCTCCTACTTTAATCTCGTTTCTAATAGCAAGCAAACCTTCCTTAATCTGAAAACATTAATTCACATTACCCAACAAAAATTATTCCAAACATTCCACGCGTTTTTTGTCTCAAGAACTTATAAAATGTATGACTTATTAGTAGCAATGTCAAGCAACCGTTAGCAACGGCAGTGATTAAGAAAAGAAAATTCTTTTCTAAGCACCAACAATCAAATCAAATAAATTGAACTTGAGAGAAAATATCAAAAGTCACTTACTTTTGGCCATAAAGATTCAGGAACATACATGCGAGAGCATGCAGAACACTTCTGCCCACAATATTCAAATGCTGATCTAATTGTATTTACCACAACATTCAAGACATCTGCCGAAGGATGTACAAAATGGTAATTCTTTCCACCACATTCACCAATAAGACGTGGGTAAGACTTATATAAGTCAATGTTATTTCCAACTTGTCTCCATAAATGATTGAATGTTCTGGAAAAGTATATTATGTGAATGAAAGCTCTTCTGTGCAGTACATCAACACAGATGAAAGGTTCAATACATACACAACAGATCCAGTGAAGTTAATACAAGCTAAATCTTTAGATGAAGTGGTATTGTCTCCAAATACAGGTCCATCAGCAGGTACAAAATTTACAATTCCAGAAGGTAGGCCTGCCTCTTTCATAATTTTAAAAATTATATAATTCGACAGAAGAGCAGTATCAGAAGGTTTCCACAAAACACTATTCCCCTGCAGAAAAATGCATATTTTATTTGTAAAGGCATATTAGATATTAGAGAATTCAAAAACAGTTCTCTTCAACGGCCTCTTACATTCCCACCTGCCTTTATCAATCACCAACAACTGCACTGACAAAACTGCACTCTCAAACAAAAAATCGACAAGTTGGAAAGAAAGAAAAAGAAAAGAAAGGTAAAATAAGCTGAGCTCTAACCTACAACATTGTATGAAATTAGTTTTAATGAGCATACTGAAAATAAATTCAATTATTGAATCCAAGTACAGCAAAACACCGCTTTTATGTTTCCTCAATTTACGTTTTACGCAATTTACATTTCTTGTTGGACCCATCAGTTTTCATATATTCATGTTATAAATACCCCGATTTTATGATAGTATAATTTCAATTTTGATGTCATTGGCTTCCGAGGCCCGAGTCATGATTGGGCTGTCCAGGTGACACCGCGTCGAAGGCTGAGGGACCGACGTTTCGACCAACTGACGTTGGTCTTCTTCAGGGCTCGAGTGCGTCAGGATGTTGGTCAGGTCCCGTCACAAAAAGAATTGAAAAACTCTTCAGACGTTTCCAGATAAAGACAGTCTCCAGGCGTGACAGAAGCTCGGGCAAACCTTGATGCATTTCCAAGACCAGTTTCCACCGCTTCAAGCCGCCGGAGTGTATTCTACCCCTACGGTCGTACTTTCATCAGGGAGAGAGGAAGATGTAAACCGGAGCGCCCAACATCCTGACGCACTACGGCCCTGAAGAACACCAAGATAGTATGTTGGTCGAAACGTCGGCACCTCAGCCTCCGACGCGGCATCACCTGGACAGCCCAGATCATAAAATCAATTTCCCCGCAATTTCCACCAGCCTACTCGCACAACGCAGCCCGGAAGCACTTCGCACTGCGCACAATGGCGCTGCCACTGCTCTTTCCCACCGCCTTGTCGCCTACAAAATTCAAATGGGGCGATATTATAAAGAGTTATCAAATGTTACACGAACACTAGATTGAATGACAGTGAAAATTATTATTGAGCAGCCTATACAATTTTTCATTTCATGACATTAGAGGTATTTTAAAAGAAAAAATGACCGTGCATTGGTGAGAAAACATGCATTGGTAGAAGAATATAAGATCTGTGTAACACGAGCGTTGCGCTGACGCGCGTCACCTAACACTGATGACGCCAGCTGCGACCTTCGCATACGAGTCACTTCACGGGCGTGGTAGATTAACACTGTATTTTATGCTAAACGACATGCGAGCACTCTTGGCAACGTGCATTTGTTGCAACGCAACGTTGTCGCCTCGCGAACGTCACGCGTTGAAAGCTAGAAAGCGCGCTTTATCTCGACCAAAGGCTCCCACAGACCGGCGCGGAACATCCGCAGCGGATGCGGCGCGGAAAGTTCCGCGCTAGATGGAATTCCCACGCGGCGGAATTCGTGGGTCCGTTCACACAGGAGACCATCAAAGTAGGGAATTCCTCTCTTTACCGGTGTCTGAATGAAACAATGTGACATGAAGTGTCAAAGAAATGCCTTAAGTCGAGCAGTGTGAAGCAGATGAACAGCAATGAGAGCAAATAGTTTGCATTTGTTTGGTAATGTAGTTTTCCTGGTGCACTCAGGATCTTAAAAAGAACCCATACATCAATACTTGCTCTGTCTTGCTTAAGGGAACGAATTCGAGGACTTTGAGACTCTTAGCTCATCCCTGCCACCTTTCAATTACGGTAAAAATTGATGATTTCCTAGGAAAGTGTTTTTGAACCCAAGTAATGATAATTCATTGTCAAAATCTCACCAAGGGAACTTATATGGATGCAAGGGTGCAAGGGACACCTGGTCAGGAGGGTATTTGGCAGTGGCAAAGACCACCTTCAAAATTATTTTCATGAACACCCCTCCCCTTAAACACAATTCAATAATAATAATAATAATAATAATAATAATAATAATAATAATAATAATAATAATAATAATAATAATAATAAAAATGTTATGAAAGATATTAGAAATACTAACCATCAGTGCAGGAGTGTAAGCCAAATTTCCACCAATAGCTGTAAAATTAAATGGTGACACAGCAGCAACAAATCCTTCCATACCTCGATATCTCATTGAATTCAAAGTAACTTTAGGATTTTCACTAACTGGTCGGTAACTGAGCAATTCTTTCGCATTATATGCATTAAACCTAAAAAACAAACAACAAAACAAACAAAAAGCAATATTTCAAATAGTTGCATAACTTTTCAGATGAGCTCTCTTTCTCAAAGTAATATGGATAAAGAATTGTTTGTATTACCGAAAGAAATCTATTAACTCAGCTGCAGAATCAATTTCTGCTTGCAAGGCATTTTTGGACTGACCAAGCATTGTTGCAGCGTTTAATTGCATCCTGTATTTGGTGGCCATTAAATTAGCTGCCCTTTGCCAAATGTTGAATCTTTCTTGAAAAGGAACATTCTCCCACGTTTTCTGGGCAGCAACTGCTACTTTGATTGCTTTCTTAATGACTTCCTGAAAAGTACAATAGTAATTTCTGGAAAATGACACAAAGAGCCCAACACCAAACAGAAATCAGATCAGCAAAAAACTGCTCAGGTATCATCTGTAATTGTGGAGCATATGATAATCCAATCATCCTTAAGCACTGTAATTCTGACTCCTAAAAAACAGTGGGAAGAAACGGAACAAAAAAGAAAGAATGAGGAAAAAATGAGGATTGATTACTTTTTAATTAAGACATTAAGCATGTTACATAAAGAATTCATTCTTTGAATGACAAATTAAATATTTTAAAACCACTATACACTTCAACCATTAACATGTGAGATAACATTAAATGACAGCTCAAATTAGAATTGTTAAGGACTTGCAATGATGAATGAAAGGAAAAATTAAATGTAAAAGTTAAAAATGATGTAGCACATCAACTCTTAATTTATTTTTTTTTCTAGTGATGAAGTGTGAGATGCTGGATTGATAACGCAAAAATTCCAGATTATAATAGATTTATGCCAATATCATTGTACTCCACATTCACACAAAATATCACATAAACATTAAATATTTCTATTACTTGTTTGTATTATTCAAAGGGATAGAAATAAAACACTTTTGCATAAACTATTCAAAAGGAAAATCATCTTTCTAACTACCTACATAAATATTTAATATTTCTTGACATTGCATATTAGACCGAGAAGGTTAAACTAACATGCACCCAAAACATTAAACTGAACGTTTCTGTTAAAACTTGTTCAGTTTCACCAACATTTCCCCATCCTTAGTTGTCAGTTAACTTCCATTAGAGAGGAAAGCCCACAGAAATCCAAGGAAAACAAGTTTTGTATACAGCCAGCTAATTTGAATAAATAAACAAATAAAAAAATAATAATAAAAATTAATAATAATAAAAGTTGCCAAATTTTCCTGCAAGATCCAAATAGAACACAATGATTCCCATTTAAAATTTCGAAGTTTTCTCTATTTGCTTGTATGTTCAGATTTTAACCAAAGCATTACTTAATCTGGCATTAATACCTGCTCCTAATGGAGCAAAAATTGCTTTATCTTTATTGGAAGTTTAATGAACATTAAGTCTCATGAAAAGCAATTTTTCTCAAACAAACAATTAACAGTTCCAAACATTCAATCGTGAGTTAACCACCATAGGTGAAATCAGTCATAAGGAGGTAACCAGCTACAGCAAATATCAAGTAAAAGAATTATGTAATAGCTTTTGATTTTATATGCTCTTAATTACCAGCAAATATAGGCAACTACTTGCAATGTGTGTGGCACATACAATAGTGCTAATGAGATCACCCCCTTTCTTAGGATAATTTCAACTACAAAATTATATTCTAATATAAATATATAAAAATAGAACGGTTTGTTCCAGAATGGAGCTTGCAAATTTACAAATTTTCTTTAAAAAGCCACCTGAGAATATATATTGATAGAATGTATTCTTCAGAACAACTCTCCTGAGAGCATTCGGATTCGGTATGAACTGTATTCTGTAATTATACTTCCCTTTACATTTTTAGCATCATCATCATAAATTATTTCCATAACATGTTATGTAAACATTCCTTTTCCAGATGAACTACTCAGTAAATAAGGTGTCATTTGAAAATGTATCCATTTTTTCCAACACTTTGTGTCTATTATGTATCTACCAAGATTGGTAAGATTTTTTTCCTTCGGAATGATGTCAGGAAAAATTTGGAAATGTAAACAACAAATCTGATGTAACACATTAACACTTACATATTTTAGTCATGAATTGTCAGATGTTGGAGTGATAACCTGTCAGCATCAACTGGGATGTATGGGAGTGTTACAAGTAACCAAATACTTTACAGGAGATACTGGAAAAGCAAGTCCTCAGTCATGCTCAGGAACAAAAGAGAAATTGCCAAAATATTGGTCTGGCATCATGGTATATTAGGTCAAGAGTTCTAAGGCAAGCTTGTTCCATTCTTCCTTGTTTTCTTCCCATAGGCACCACAATGCATTCACCCACACCCACACTGGATTTTTTGCTACCATTAATGACTATTACTTCCACTAAATATAAATGTTATACCAGTCCATTGAAAGTGTATTTCCAAAACAACAAAGGCTCTGCTTAAGCAAGTACAACCCACAATTTCAAAATGGTGTACAGTATTAAAAACACAAAAAACAATGCTATATAATTTCTTTACAAAATGTTTTAGTTCTCATCAGTTCAATTCTGAAAAGAATTTAAAAAAATAAAACAGCACCATTTCAACCCTGAAAGTTTGAAACAATTATTAACAAAATGAAATAGAATATAAATAAAAAATACATAAACACAAAAGCAATTTCTAATAGCACAATACTATTTACTGCTATTTAATTAATAAAAAGGAACTCTCAATAATACTAAATTAATAACACTATTTATGACAGCACACCAAATCTAGAAATAAAACATACATAGAGACATCTTTTCCAAGGTGCTATAACTTAGATTTGTGATTGATGGAATAATAGTGGGGGAGGGAGGGTGATGAAACGGATAATGAATTATAAAAACCAGGAGCAGAAGTAACAGCATGGTGGAAGGGGAATTGCGGTATCAGTGATCAACAGGTTTAGTTACGGTTGGAAAGTCTGAGTATTTCACTTCTTCAATGAGAGGTATGTAGTATGAACTTATTGCATGTCTCAGAGCAAAAGGTTCATTCAGTTGCCCAATAAAAGCAGAGTTAGCAAGTGTGCTAATACTAGATTGTAGGCATACAAAGAGAGTTGATTTGCTAGCTTGTGAAAAATAAAGTGACTAATGGTCTGGTTCAAAAAACACGAGTTACAGATCAAGTGGTGGCACAAGAAGGAAGATTTTATGATAGTTTCAGTTTCCACAATCACTCAACCTCAACAATTGCATGAGGGAATGGAGTCATTGCCCTTGGGAGGACTACAACCTTGTCATAAAATAGGAAAAATGTAGGGTTAATAACAATATTTTACAATATGTGAATATACTCATTAGTCTTACAAGTTCAGATATTTACACATTGAATTTAAGTTGCTTCTTATAAGTGTAAGAAAATAAAATCAAGAGTGTGCCTGAAATTCCATTTCAAATTAATTCTACTTCACACACAAAAATCTGTAACTATTAACCAATATATCACTAACTATTATCACAATGAAGCTGTGGCCATGACCATTGCAAAATGGCAAGGGAAGCATATTTAATTTATTAGAAATAAAAAATGAAGTATTTGTTTTTGGGTGTTGTTAAAATGTATCAATTATTATATTTTGTTGAATAGAGAAATGCTTTGAACATATTTATGTTGAAAGAAATTAAGATTAAATTTTCTTTCATTTGGAATTTGACAGAGGAAGATACCAACTGAAACTTTAAAAACAGTATATTTCTTTGCTAGTAGCAGGGACTTCCTGACTTCTATTAAAGTAGAGATTATGCAAAACAAAATAATTCACAAATTCAATTACTTATATTTAAATTAAATAAATATATAATTAGTAATTCTGATTCTTTTAGTAAGTTAAAAATTGTTTACAAAATTGCACAACAAATAAAACATTGCCCTATTCTAGTTTTACGCAAAAAATATCTTTCATGTCAGAGATGCCAATATTAAAATTAAGTAATGGTCAACTCAGTGCCTATAACCCGTATTCACTAAACTCCAGGCTGAGTGAGCCAGGGACCCATTTAGATTAGGACAATGCCAAAATCCCAGGACAACAAAGGCTCGACTGGAGCATTCAGCAACTAAGGTTAGAGGAAGGTCAGGAAAGATAGGCAAATACACTAAGTTATGACTCCTTCTGAAGGTTCTTCTTCAGTTAATAATTTTCAAGAAAACCAAATAACCTCAATGAAAAAATTCAAAGGAAATAACTTATCAAACCCAGATGTCTGGCTGATTTAAGCATTTCTCCCTGACACACCCAATCCCACTACTTCCTGAGACTGAAGAGTGCTTCAGGTTCACCCACAATATGACCAATCTAACTGCAAAGGGTTTTATTCTACCTTCACTTTCACTTCATATCATTTTCCTGACACCAGTGGATATACGCCTGAAAATTCTTTCCACTCTAGAGTAACCTGGGATCAAGTGCCCAATGGATACCAATACCTGAAAGTCCAAATTATTAACATGTAAATAATTGAATGAAGGATTTATTATTACATTGCATTCAACAGTTAGCATTGAATTACAAGTGCAAAACAATAAATAAAACTATCTTTTTTAAAATTATATTACAATAATGATCAAGTTGGTTTAAAATCCATGGTTATAGTATGCATGCTACATAAGAGATTTTCAGAGGAAGAAATATATGTACCAAGATGCCAAACAGACAATGGTGTCAGTCAAAAGAATGATTGAAATGTATAGTCCTCCCATTATCTGTTAGACTCATTAATATTTTGAATTGAGTGATGTCAGAAATTACAAGCAACGAAGATGACAAGAAAAAAGTTTCCGCCTGAATTCTATAAGAATTAATTAAATTATTTATACAGACATTTTCTGACAGATGCTGCACAAGTTAAATAACAGCACAGTGAGATAGTAAAGTTTTGACAGTTCAGAACATTGCAATATACCCCCACCAAAATAATCCATATGATTACAATTGATTGTAATCATATGGATTATTTGAGAACCAAAAACGACTATTAAAAACTTGCAAGATATAATTATGTCAATAAAAAAGAAAAGAGGCCACATTAATTGACAATGGAACAATATCATCATATTCTCATATCGAGTCTTTCCTGTTCATTCCGAAACTTGGGATTTTTTTTTCTTCTCCCTCCCACGCTTTTGCTGTTTATAGTCTTTAACAGATAATAAGACAAGATAACTACAATGATTATTAAAATAGTAATTACAATTTGTTTAATTCATAACCCTCGACATGCAAACTAAGTAAAGTAAAGGAGAAAAAGATGTCTACTTTTAAATAAAACAACTGAATCCAAATAAATGATTGATTGATTAAATGAATGATTCTAATCAAAATAAAACAAGTGAAAATGTCTGAGATAGACTGAACCTGAATACACACAAAAAATTATAACAAATTATACAGGAAAATTGTCATAAAGCAAA
Organism: Teleogryllus occipitalis; assembly: GCA_011170035.1. Classification (NCBI taxonomy): domain Eukaryota; kingdom Metazoa; phylum Arthropoda; class Insecta; order Orthoptera; family Gryllidae; genus Teleogryllus; species Teleogryllus occipitalis. The sequence continues at coordinate 53,329 of BLKR01006243.1, forward strand.
TTAAAACAAGTAGTCAAGAAAAACTGGACCAAAAAGAAAATTCAGAAAGAGAGCATTAACATTTCAAAAGAAAAAAATATTGATCATGAGCCGCTCAAACAAAGTTAACAGCAATTTGAATTGCAAACTCATTTTTATTTCTGATTTATTATCAATGTTTAAAAACTTTAAGCTTTAATAACGTGGAATTTTAAAAATCTGTCATTTTAGTATTTCTGGAGATTATTTGGTCATTTAAGGATTTTATTTCTTGTAACCATGCTTGTATTTTTCTGATAAGTACTTCCTTCTAATAAGAAAAAATTAACCCTCCAGTACATGCACTGTGGACTGTGAGTCTGCAAATTAAGTTTCCCTGTCAACAAGAGGTGAAATAGTTTTTGGACACATTTTCCAGTTCCATTTGAGAGGTATCTGATGGTGATTGTTAAAACAAACAGAAATTATTAACTAAACATCAGGAGAGCTTTGATTTGAAGTGTGGAATATCACTCCTCTTTTACATACTGTTTTTCTATATCCCGATGCACTGTCAAGCGAAGTGATTTTAAAAAATTACATCAATTTCTCCTTATTACATTTTAGAATGACTATTGATACCTCCAATACTCATCATTGAAAAAAATAAGCAATTATTCTATCTATTTATTATTAAAACTGAATATTGAATACACACATCACATTATCTATTGTATTCTACTTTTATTGGTTTTTATAGTCAAATACATGGCCTTTTTTTCATCTCTGGAAAAACAGTAATTACTGTTTCAATTGCTCTTGGTAGGTAGGTCACAACTTCTTTTTTTTTTTTTGCTGGGACATAGGATACCAGAACAGTAACCACTAAAACCAAAAAGTGGTATTACAATGTCGAATATTCTAAGGTGAAACAAATTGCTTCATACAATATGCACTTTTCATGATCTAATTTCACACACTTACTAAATGTCACAAGAAAACATGGTATTGCATCTTATTCATCTTCAGAGAGGAGAGAGGGAAGAATGCATAGCGTATAAAAGATGACTTCAAACAGCAATACACCCAGCAGCTGTCTGACACATCCTGATTAAAAGTGTTCATCACCCATTTCTTAATACCCTTTCAGACGAAAAGATAAACTGGTGTAGACACATTTAGGATAGAATTACTTCATGAACAAAAATAACTGAGATGATTTTTCATATCATACCTTTTCAATGGAAATGTGGACTCGGTCTATACACCTGTGGTTGTGTTACAGTCAAGTGTGCATGTAACAGAGGGTTAATGGTCTCTAAGAATAAAACACCCAATTGCCACTGAACTAAGAGATAATTCCATACGGTATTTGTAAGTACCTTAAATATAAAAATTTATCATATTTAAATATTCAAGCAGCTCTTCAGCCCACCTCCAAGCATAAAAACCTGTTTTTATTTTCTTTCTCAACTTTTCAGCATTCAGGAAATTAATATTCAGAAAGGATTGAACTATTTCAAGTCTCCACTACTGTAAAGGCAGGGAGCAAACAATGAACAGTTCCCTAAAGACTATGGGACTACCAATCCCCTTAATCCAACATACGATGAAATTCACAATCTAATTTTTACCTGCACTCACCACTGGTTGTATTCGTTTAAATAAAACATGCGTATTAGACAAGTACTATTCTTAATTCTCTCTTTCTAAATATTTCTTCAACAAAATCCATTCACTAAAATGCATTAGTAAAATGCATAGTTCCTTTCCCCTCTGTTCAACTACTGTAAAATTTGATCACATCATCGTGGGAAACAAGGAATACAAAAATAATAATAATAATAATAATAATAATAATAATAATAATAATAATAATAATAATAATAATAGCAATAGAAAAATCTGTCTGAAACATTGAAGAATTAGGTTTCATCCCCCCTCTCCAAAAGAAAAACATTGATGATAGTTATTGAAGAAAATATTTTTCCATGTTACAATTCAAAAACTAACTTACCGGTGTTGCATGATAGTATTGTGCAATCTTGTGGGAATGGTTATGAGGCTGCAAGAAAAACATTAAATTATAACTTTGAAGATATCGCTATTTCTCAGTCATTTCTTTATCACACTATGAAAGTACACACTTCAATATTTATCTTCAACTTACCATAACTTGGTGTTGAACCAATTTAGTTCTGATTTCTTCATCACCCACAATAATGGGAACATCTTCACAAGATGAAGAAATTTGTTTAAGTGCTTCCTCCAATTCACAGCGTTCCTTACTACCTTTCAGGTATCCTAAAAATTCAATACATGAAATTATATATCTGAAATATTAATCCAGAATTCAATGTAAAGATGTTAAGAAAAGAAAAATTGTTAAAAAGAAAGATCATTTATTACTTTTTCCATTCATACAGAACAAAATGCATTGCTCACATGAATAATGAAACTGTGTTACTGTATACCCAAAACATAAGGTAAGAATTATAAATAGAAATTAATAGTTTTAGGATAAACAAAAATTATCATGGACTCTGGGACCATCCAAAATGCAATTTTATGTAACACAAACATGTTTAATACTTTTTTCATGGTTTTAATAACATTATAACTTATACAACAACCTACAATAATGTTAACATATTGGCTACCAACAATCCCATTATTTTTTTTTACACATTATCACATTTATTATTACTTATTCACATTTTTCTTCTACTGCCATTAAGGCAATTGACTGAGAGATGACTTCATACTAATAAGCAATTTTGAAACAACACTAGATACAGAAGAATTATACGCAAAGAAACACGATTAAAGTGACATTACTCTGAAACAAGGGTGTGTGAATGATGTTTTCTCCCTCCCAAGAAATACAATATTTGTTGGATAAGTGTGAAAAAGGAACTGAAATGGAGTATAAACACATGGAGAAAACATATCAACACTAGAAAAAGATGGAATGTTTTGAGGGTGGGATGAATAAGTCAAAATTGACTGAAGTGCTCTCTGTCAATGATTCCTGGACACACTACCATTTTCACAGATATACAATGTTGCCCATATACTCAAGACAAGGAACTGCAGACCGACCAATAATCCTCATCTCTATATTTAGCAAATTATGAAAAAGTTATCTAAGCAAGACTATGTAATTTCCTGGAAACTATAGCCTTAAACATCATAGTACTGTTTCATGGAAGATTTTTCCATTACAACTACTTTTGCAGAAAGTTCATTCATGAAAATTGGAAATCTCTAAACAAATAGGAAAGCTGCAGCACATTAATTGATTTCATGAAATGCTGCTGACAAAATTTACAGTCATGAAATAAGAGGTCAAGTAAATAACAAGATGAAAACACTGTGTAAGGTATGATGTACAGAAATTTTGTAGCATTCTGAAAATTCATTATTTGAAGTTAAAATTAATGTTGATACAGTTACCACAGGAATATTGCAGGAATCACTGCTTGGACCATTTTATTTCTGATGAAGTTAACAATGTTCCAAGCTCCACCGATTTTTCTGTAATTTCTTATGCAGATGATACGACTATAGGCAATGAGTTTAATTTTAGTCATCTAGAAACAAATCCGTCTGAATCTTTAAATACTCAACAAAGTCAGACAAGAAACTACTCATGGAATGAATTAAAATTCAATGCTGACAAAACATTAATGTGGAAGTTGATAACAAAGTTGTAAATCAAACTGCATTAAGTTTTTAGGAAAAATCATTGATCAAAATCAAACATATGTTTAAGCATAGTAATAAACATGTCAATACTAATGTTATGGTACTTTTCTAGACATCTCAACGGTGTTGCAGTTTAATCAATTAGTAATGGCATAATCCATTCTCGTATAGGAACACAAAAATGGATATATTAAACATGAGGGGAAAAAATTCTCTGAAGCATATTTAAACTTTAACCAAGACAATCTTGTAAAGATTTTTACATTAAATATAAACTAGTGACTATTGTGGCACTCTATGTTTTCAAATTACTACCACAGTAAAATCTGTCTAAACCAGAACCTACACAAGCCAGAAACCTGTCCTAACTGGAAAATTTCTCTGGCCCATGAAGTTAAATGGCATTTTATACAGCATAAAATGGAACATGTTCAACAAGGAAATGGAACATTTTTTCTTCTTTTCTTTTTTTTCCTTCAGGGGAAAGAAAAAAACCCTTTATAAAATAGAATTCCTGTGAATTTATTGGTAGAGAGACGCAAATTATTCTTAATGAAATGACTGCATCTACAAGCCTGTTTCAAATTCTCTATCCCTGTGTCATGTGATTTAGTCACAGCAACCGCACATTGTAGGAGATGGGCTTCAGCTGTCAGCATATAATTCAAACTTGGGGTCGCTTGTCTCTCAAGGCATAGGCCATAGGCCAATTCCCTCTCTCCCAACCAAATGTATAAACACCTAGATAAAAACCATCTTGTTTCTAGTTGAACAGAAAGGATGTCTTAAAGGTTTGTATTGCTGTAAGGAAATCTTGCTACTGCATAGTCATTTTGAATGATGTAATCAAAACATAATTTAAGTATGGCTTGGATACACTACCAGAAGGGTTTTGACAGTGTACCACATAATTGGATTTAAGCATAGCTTGGATTGACTACAAGAAGGGCTTTGAAAGTGTACCACACAATTGGATTTTGAAGACCCTAGAGATCTATTGATTTTGTCCTAGACTTATTGAATTTTGCAAGGCTAGTATTAAGTCATGGAACACTAGGTTACTAATACACAGCGGAAAGGAAATAGTAGAAGCAAGAAGTATTCAGATTAACAGGGTAATTTTTCAAGGAGATTAGGTATCCCCTCTGCTGTTTTGCATTTGTTTGCACTTTCTAGACAGTTGTCGCACACAGTCTTTGGTTACAAGCTGCATGGTGAAATTCCAGATTCATGTTTGTTTTACATGGTTGATCTTAAAGTATTTGCTAACAATAAAGAGATTCTCTCTCAAATGCTGTCTGTAGTAATTTTAGCAATGATATCTACATGAAATTTGGTCTCGATAAATGTGCAAAAGTTAATTTAAAGAGAGGCAAAGTGACAACATCAGAGGGCATTGAAGGAGATATGCACAATGTGATTCAAGGTATTGAGCTAGGTAAAACAAATACCTGGGAATTGACAAATGTGGAATATCTCAAATGACACAATGAAAGGGAGAATCCACAGGGAGTATTACAGAAGAGTGCAGTCCGTTCTGAATTCTAGGAATAAAATATCTGCAATTGGTTGTTTTGCATGTGGAGTATAGTTTTGGACTATTGGACTGGACTGAGCAAGAAATTCAGAGTATGGATGGAAAAACCAGAAAACTGCTTACAATGCATCACATCACCCACCCTCGAGCTGATGTATATACACTTTATGGGTCACACAAGGAAGGCGGACGAGACCTCAGGCCAATTGAAACCTCCTGGCACAATGCAATAGTAGGGATGACAAAGTATGTAGTCAGTCATCAAGATGACCCACTAATGAGGCTAGCCATTAAATCTGACCCCAAATCAGGAAACAGAGGCATTGTAAGTGTAGCAAGAAGTACTGTGAAGAAAACTATGCAAGATAAACAGAATAACACAGACAATGAATTCTGATACTACTTAACATAAAATGAGAGAGACAAAAAAAAAATGTTAAAGAAATCATGGAGAGACAAACCAGTCCATGGACAATATCTGAAAAGAACTGACAAGGTGCAGATCAATCATTTATGAGGCTTAAAAGGGGAAGGATGAAGCCAGAATTGGAAGCAGTTTTAACAATAGGCATTGAGAACACATCATTATGATAAAACAGTTCTCAAAATTTCCCAAGATGATAAGTGCTGCATTTGCCATGAACAAGTAGAAACCATTGATCATATTGTTTCACCTTGCTCAATTCTAGCAAAGACCGCATACTTGAAAAGCACAATAGGGGGTGTAATTACCTCCATTGGCAGATCTGTACCTCCCTCAAAGTTACAAACACATGCTCCAAGTGGTATGAACACTCACCAAAACCAGTGACATCAGTTGCACTGTGTACAATTTTGTACAACCAACAAATTCTAACTGATCGCACAATAGCAGCAAACAAATGGAGTACTGTTATCCGGGATTAAAAGAAAACAACATTTCTACTTGAAGATGTTGCTGTGCTGTGCGATCAAAAAGTGATATCCAAGGAAGTAGACAAACGCCTTAAATACAAAAGTTTGGAAATTGAGATCAGTCGAACATGAGGGGTGCACAGGCTGTCCCAATAGTTATTGGAGCTCAGGGATTTGTTTCACAAAATTTGTCTAAGAAGTTGGCTGAACTCCCAGATCATTCAAAAGAATGGGAAGTTCAAGACAGTGCCCAAATTTTGCAAAAAGTATTGTAGAGGCACCGGCAGTTACTAAATCTGCTCCTTAGGAAGTTGATTGCTATCAGAAGCAGGAGGAGAAGGAGGAGAGGGGGGAGGGGGAGGAGGAGGAGGAGGAGGAGGAGGAGGAGGAGGAGGAGGAGGAGGTGGAGGGGGGCAAGGACAAGGGGGCAAAAGCAAGAGGGAAAGAGGGAAAAAGAGGAAGAGGAAGAGAGAGGAAGAGGAAGAGAAAGGAAGAGAAAGAGAAAGAGGAAGAGGAAGAGAAAAGAGAAAGAGGAAGAGAAAAGAGAAAGAGGAAGAGAAAAGAGGAAGAGGAAGAGGAGGATGAACAACTATCGTATCTAGAGACAGGATTTCAATGCACTATCATATGTTAAAATATGCATTCAAACATGCATTATCAATCAATTATACACAATACAGGGTGAAAATGGATTAAGTATGCATAGTCAAATTTTTGTTTACTACTAGTATTTGTGTTATTGCAGAGTTTGTTTCAAAATTTCTTAGGGCAAAAAATTTAATTTGATGATGCTTCGATGTTGCAATCTGAGTCAATTTCAACTTGTTTACTTTATCATCATAGAACATACAGTCGACTCTGGTTACAGTGAACTACTGGAGAATAATATTTTTAGTTCACTGTCAGAGGTTCACTATATCCATCGATGTCAAAATTAAATAGAATTTCTCTACAATTATTAATTTTATTAATAAAGAGATACAGCAAACTAGATCAACAGCATGAAATACTGGAAACGCATGAAAATTTCAATATCTATTTAATCTTAAAAAATATTCTTTTTTTAATTTTTTGCTTCATTGTTTCATTAGTAATTTTTCTGGATCCTTCTCCAGAGTTCATGCTCTCTCCATACTCGATTCTGCAATGTGCACTGCCTCTAAGTATCGTAATGCAATCTTGACATCCTTCAGTGCCTCTTGCACTGTTGAACACTGTACCACTCTCGTAACGTCCTTCTACTCGCCTAATAGCATGCGAGATCCGTTTCTGTAGCAAAAAGGTGCAAGTAGCTAATGAAACTGATCACCAAATGAAACATTCTGTGTCCACAACCTCCACCTCAGGGGAGACTTCTTGGATTATGACCTTTAGCCGATGATATTTTTTCCAAGCTGCCTAGTGTTGGAGTTTGTGGCACTGAGGCGATATATTTGTTCTAGGAGGAAATGAATTTCCAGGACGCATTTCCGACATTCACTATAGCCGATGTTCAATGTCCACTATAACCAAATCTTCTTATGCTTGTTTGTAATTTAACCAGTGACTCAGATTCACTATAACCGAGAGCTCACTATAACTGGAGTCGACTGTACGTAGTAAACAGAAAACATTGCAATACTGTGGCAGAAATACGAGATTCCTCGAAAAAGTGGATAAAACGTATTCCTGTATGTAGAAAGTCACTTCCTCTTAAAACTTTATGTAATTAGAAACCAGGTTTTGTGGACCCTCGATATCAAAATTACTTTGATGGCTAACAAGTCTCTCAGTTTGTCTGTGTGACGGTCTGCGTGCAGTCATCAGTCAGTCCTTGTGTCTGTCTGACTCTATGTCTGTCTGTCGACAGTACCAATGTAAATAAAAAGAAATGGAGACATTGGGTGGTATGAATAAAAAAGAAGCATTTACTTAGCGTATCTTCTCACGAGCATG